>JAPTGZ010000005.1:10967972-10982358 GCA_029814645.1 Fowleria isostigma | reverse complement strand
TCATATGATAGTATAACAGGCCTTCCTGAACATAATAACATTATTTGATACCACAAAAAAACTTAAATTAGATATTTGGTTTTGAAAAACATGCACAACCAAATGGTTCATTTGTCGCTTTATGGTAAGAGTAGAAAAATTAAACCAACAAGAAATAATGGATTATTTGTTATAAAATAAATACTTTTGTTCAACTGTTGCTGCAAATATTAAACATTTAGTGGTGGTACATCATGAATATGTTAAAAGAATTGACTTAGTAAGTAATTTTTGACACGTTCTGAGTTGATATCGATAAGTATGTTAAAAAAAAATAAAATCTAGAAATGACTCACCCAAGGAAATAAGGAACAAAAAATGCTTTCATTAGGTTTTTCTTGGTGGGGTAGTTATAGGGTTAAAATAAGACAGATTTTGCTAAAAAAAACAACAAAAAAACACCACAGTGTTTACAGGAAGACAATACCAAGGTCAACCTCAGTAAAAGGTGTTGAAGACTTGCTCTATGAAATGTCTGTAGAGCAACGTAACTCCCTGAACTCGGAAACCCATCATGATTAATCTATCGGCTATAAATGATCTGTGCTACATTTTTGTACCCATGGATGGCCGCCAAAACCCCCCCCACTGATGTCAATGTGTCAATATAGAAACTTCTAGGTAACAATCTGTGAGGAGACCTTAAAACAATCAAAAAGCAGAGTACAAATAAACTTCCACGTGAACCATGGGGCAGAAATCAACATTTGACAGACTTTGGGACTCAAAAAAGATGAGCCAAATTTAGCGCGATTGTGCATCACCTTTGTATGTCGCAGCCAGAACAGGTTGGTGTTTTTGTGGTGTTTGGTGTGTTATAGGTGTGAGTGTTTTTAGGCAGAGTGGGGGGATCACAGAGAGGAGGTCACAATAGTTCCCTTTATCTTTCCTTTGCCAAAGGAAAAATTTCACCCATTTAAAACACAAATATCTAAGCAAGTTTTTAGCTAATGCTTCAAACAAAGTCTTTGCTTCAACTACAGAGAAATTAAAATATGCACCAGTAAATTTAGACACTGATCCCAACATTGATTCATCACTAAAGTCATATTGTAGCTAAAGAAATATGAGTCATTTAGTCCAATGTCTATGGAAATCCTTGATTTTTCCCTTGAATCCTTAAATAAATAATCCCTGATCCTTTGTTGTATTTTATCTGAATTAATGAGCCATTATTTGTCAGTCATTTTATTATGTGTGACAGACATAAAGGTGCTTCTGCACTTTTGGAATCTCAGTGACAGTATCTGGGTGCTTCTATGAAACTGGGTTTATTTTGGTATCTAGCACTTTGCCAGCTTTTTAGACCCAATAACGAGAGAAATTTAGACATGTTTGCCCCCAGAATGTACCTAATGATGACCTCAGATAAATGCAATTATATACATCTATATATACATCTATATATATATATATAGATATATATATATACATGCATATATACTCTTGCTCTGAGCCATCCCAAAATTAATGAATTTTAAGTCAAATATTGGGGCCAAAAATAGGAAGAAAATTGGAACAAAAAACCTACCTAGGTGTCAGTGCATTTTATTTTGAAAACATGTCTGCAAATGGTCTTATATACAGCTACAAATAAACACACTGTGTTAAATTTGTCAATCCTAGTGTTTTTTCTAATCCAGAAATGTGGATTTTTTATGAATATCAGTCTCATTCCAGGTGTTGTGCGTAACCCATCGTATCCACTTGCGTCACATGTGGAACCTGTCCATTTAAACACAAATCGCAAGTGATTTTGCAACAGCTGTCATTGTTGCAAAACACTCTGCCTTACATAATTAGTCCAGTTTTCAAAATGTTCCTGTGACAGAATGAAAAGAAGTGTCGTTTTTACCACGTTATATTTGGATTTTTGTATAAAAAATATTTTTAAAAATATATAAAAATGGGATTTATCTTTGATCATAGTAAATATTTCTTTTTAAAATAGACCCAAAGTGTTTCCAAATTTACTTTATAACAATGGTCTACATCTGGGTTGAATTTTTAGCCCCTCTGTCCTGTTTTTAGGACCAGTTTCATAGAAGTACCCATCTCCAAGATGTCTTGGACTTACTCAACATGTATGCACCACATCATAGTCCCTCATTTCTCCTTTTTGTAAAATGAGCATTTAGTTTAATTTTTAACACACCAACCAAGTACAGTACTATAGACAGGACAAAGACGTACCCAGGTACATTGGTATTGGGCAGTATTCACATGTAGTCGCAGAAAAAATGATTAGACCACCCTATGTTTTCTTCAATTTCTTGTTCCTTTTAATGCCTGTAGAACTAAAGGTACATTTGTTTGGACAAATTTAATGATAACAACAAAAATAGCTCATAGTAGTTTAATTTCAGAGCTGATGTCTATCCATTTTCCATGGTTTTCTTGATAATAACCAAACTCACAAAAGTTCTTACATCAATAATTATAGTGCTGTACTGACAAAAACAGTGCTTTTAGACATTCCATGATTTCTTTTCTGTCTATTTCATTCACATGATACACACAGGAGTTAGTACGTGATTGCATAACCATTGTTTTGATGACTTTTGATGGTCTAATAATTTTTTTCCATGACATAGATAAAAACTTTTCTGAAAATGATCTGGTGTGTGAAAATGTAGGTGGGTAAAAATCTCTATAAATACCTGGTATTGTACATAATAGCACATGGCTTTAGTGTAAAAGGAATCACACCAGAGTTAGTACCTGATTGCATAACCGTTGTTTTTGGTGACTTTTGATGGTCTAATTATTTTTTTTTCACGACTGTATTTGACTGCCATCAGCACTAGTCATACAAACTACCTGTCTGATTACAGCTCAGCCATAACATGTAACTGTATTTAGACTTTTGGTTATTTTGACTTTCTATCATCTAGTGTTATTATATGAGCTGCTTAATGTCTAAAATATCAAAATTCAAGAAAAGAGATTTGCAAGTCATGATAGGTAGTACAATGGTCAGGGATCAGTGCTAAGACGTTTCAGTCACTGTCATGGAGTCTGGTTGATATTGTGCATATATCATTTGTCATTTTGGGAGTGATTTAAAATTGACCTGCAGTTTGTTGTTGTTCAGGCGTGATGATGCATTCAGAGATCACTAATCTAACAGGAGCATACTAAAAGTAAAGAGAGCTCTCCATTATAATCATATGCCAAAAAAGAGCTCCAGTTTTCACAGTAAGAAAAAAAGGCAACAACAACTATCAGAGGATTGGATCATAATCCAGACCAAGACGGTGCCTGTCAAATGAGTTTTTGCCCCATGTTACATATAAAAACTGTGTCCTGCAGGCAAAAGGTGCAACTGTTTACAGAGTCGATAACAGAACAGAACAATCATCTGCATTGGTAAAGAAGGAAAGGACAGAGGAAGAGCGCTAATTAAAGGTTGGAAAAGGCAAAAATGGAAAGTACATTGCAGTGAAGTTGAAGGGCACAGGGGTCAGTAATGGCCGAGTCTGACGAGAACATCCACTGACAGTTACAAGAGTTATCCGACAATGCTGAGTCATTACAGACACCACCAACTCAAGTCTGATGTGCAGGTGTGGAAAAGAAAAGAAAAACCAAAGCACATTAAAGATGCCAGCCAGAGCAGGTATCTGTTATGAGGCTATACTGTGTACAGTAGATATACAGTAGTAGGTGCTGTAAGGCACACACAGACACAGGGAAGGCGGTATCATGTGTGCTGAACTGATGTCACGGATGATGTCACCAACAGTTAAAAGTGAAATTCGGGGTTTGTTTTTTTTTGGCATCTCAGGTCAAATGAGGAGCTCCATGTTAGCTGTTACAGAAGTGTGGATGTGTTTGTGTCTATTCTGATGGAGCCACAGTCACATCATTTACGCTCTTAGAAATAAGGATTCCCCTCCTTAAGGATCCGAACCAGAACCATGTGATTCTGAAGAACCCTTCTATGAAAACAGGTTTCCCCAAGGGTTCTTTCTAAAATTACAGGTTTCATTGAAAGCACGTAACCTTGTTTTAGGATTCACTGGTGTTAAAAGATCCCAACCCTCAAATATTCACATGTTTACCCATGATTCAAATGGCTTCTGTGTTTAGTGAGGGTTCTATAAGAGCTCAGTCTGTGAATATAAATGAAAACTGTTACACACATTCTTATGTTTTTTTTTGCGTCCACTTCTGTTACAAGTTGTGTTTCATGAACTTTAACTCTTTCCTCCATAAAGACAATATTTGGTGACACCCCAGTATCCTTGGTGATGGGTTTTGACGCCTCTGTTATTTCACTAAAGACGTGATTTGGCGACCATTAGAACAGGTTCTGTTTTTCAAATGTAACAGATGCTGTGATAGGTGGAGGTGAACACAGCACATACTAAGACAACCAATAGGATTAAATTATACATTTTCATTGTTTTTTCCCGAAGTTTGCCAAAGTAGTGATGATTGTAGCCATCGGAAAGAGAAACAATCCAGTGGAAAATAATACGTTCCACGGGTAGAACTAGTAACATATATATATGGGTTGTTTCTAGTAGGCGTCAAAAGGGGAAAAAGTTAAAGTTAGATTATTGAACTCATAACAATATGAGTGCAGTCAGATCCTATGATGGATGAATATGATCATTAGATGGGGTTCTAGGTATAACCATTGCAGCACAGAGGGTTTCTCTGCAGAAACTGTCATGTGAGTTCTGAATGGATCCTTCCCCTGATGATAATCCTTAATGTTGGGCTCTCTGAACCCTTTGAGAAGGATTTGGGTGGAACCTTCATAAAAGGTTATCCCCTATGTGGTTCTTTTAGCACCTTTTTGTAAGAGTGTAAACCCTAATTAAAATAATCCATGTCGGGAAAACTGTTCATGTCGCACTCTTTGACAGAAAGGTTTTAACATGCTAGAAAAAAAAAACACAAAAAATTTTTTAAAATAATCTCACCATTACTGACAGTAACATTCAAATAAAATCAAATAATACTGTTTATTCCAGTTTGGGGTTTTTAAAAGGGAGCTGTGCTGTTTTTGTCGATGTGATGTAACTAAAAAATCCCAGTAAAACAAGAGCATCATTAGAATAATGTGTTTCTACGGGGTCTGTATAGTCTTGGAATAATGCTTGAAGGCTCCCAGGCTGGATTTACTCTGAGCTGTTTCCTCACTCTGCATCCATTGCATGAATGCAACATAATCCAGCAGTTTCCAGTTTCTGCTTCCAGTCTTTGGGCTGACTATGCTGCACACATCTCAGACCTCTGTCTGTGCTGGACACCCAAATCAGATCAGTTCTCTCATGTGACTCTGGATAATATGAAAAGAGTCATATTTCTCAGTGCTTAGTACCAACTATTCTCTAGCGTTCCTCTGACTGAACTTTGACCTGGAGGGAGACCTCATGTTGAAGATTCTCCTCATGTCGTTACGGTTGAAGTTATCGTGGTTTGTTGGTGAATGAAGTGTTGTCATGTTCCCTGAGTTTGGTGCAGTGTCATGAATGAACCTTCACATAATGAATACATTCATTCTGTGTTTCCAGATGAACTGTCGGTCTCACAGACTCAACAGTTTGCTACATGTACCGGCAAAACTGAGGACAGTCTCACCCAGGATTTGCTTCCTCTTTATGCCACCTAAGTATTTGTACACTAAGGTACATGTCTCTGGTCTATATTCAGTAATAATTACAGCTAGAACAGTAGAACATATTCACACAGCAACCATTTTCCTCTGAAAGAAGACTAATCCCACACTGCTCTGTCCACATCCTGTTAACCCTTTAAAACCATTTGTGTCATATTTGCTACACAAGGTTCTGAGAGCTTTATCTTAACAAAAAGATCAGTATTTTCCATAAAAACTTATTGAATATGACCTGATATGTGTTTTTTGTCCTTTAGTGGATTATCATCCCATTACAGCCTGTTGAAAGTTTTTTTTTTTTTTTTGCATGTTTCAATAATATTAAATCATCCAACACATATTTTGCATGAAAGTATTTGGTAATTTTCAGAAAGTTACATTAAGCAAAAACACTGATATTGTTATTCTGTTGAATATTGAAAAATACTGAAAAAAAAATATTGTGCCACTCAAGGGAAATAAAAAGGCTGTAAAAACATTTATGTAAAAAAAGAAAGAACTGAAATGTTTTATATTTTCAAAATGTTTCAAGTAAAGTTAATGTTTTTATGAGCCAAAAATGGCCAGTGTATCAAATAAGAAACAACAAAAAAAGCAAACAAAATGATTTGATGGCATTTTTTGTTTGAAATAAGCTAAAATGGCTCATAAATATTTAAATCCCCCCCAAAAATTGAATTTTGTGGCTAGTTTTTAATGGGTAAGGTTTTACAGGGTAAATAAATAGAATCTGTGGAATCAGTACCAGCAACAAAAGACAACGGAGAGTCAAAATCTGGATGAGCAACAGGACAAATTTCAAGATTTCAACCACATATTTAACCCTTTAACTACCAACAAGACAACAAGTAAATCCACTTCTCTGACACTATTAGATGATTTTTATGCCAGATTCTCTTTATCCATTGTCTTTTCAGTTGCTAATCAATTGGTGAACAGCAATATGATGATAATTTGCCATATATTGTGTTTATATGACTGGAATAGAGCTAATTCTGTTCTACTGATAGCGTCATTTTCACCAGTGTGACATCAGTGGAACGTAGAGTCACGGAAAACATTATTAGACCACCCTATGTTTTCTTCAATGTCTTATTCATTTTAAAGCTTGGTACAACTAAAGGTACATTTGATAACAACAAAATAGCTCATAGTGGTTTAATTTCAGAGCTGATATCTATTAATTTTCCATGATTTTCTTGATAATAACAAAAATCAGATAAGTTTGTCCATCAATATCTATGACATTGTACTGACAAAAACAGTGCTTTTAGACACTCCATGTTTTCTTTTGTCTGTTTTAGTCACAAGATACACAGTTAGTACTTGATTGCATAACCATTGTTTTTGATGATTTTTGATGGTCTAATAGTTTTTTCCGTGACTGTAGTTGCTGTGTGAATATAATCTACTGTGCAAAGGGTCCAAACTTAAGATGATGCCAGGCTAAAGAAACGGACTTCAAATTAGTCTACGATTCACTTTTTCTTGCAAAAAAGTCTTTCATTTGATACTTTTTGTCAGAGTAACTACACCAGTGTAGGTGCATCCAACATCTAACAGGTATCCGCATCTTGCTCAAAGGCACTTCAGCAGGACACAGCTGAAAAACGGTTGACTTACTCACTAAGAAACCCTGCTGTGTTTGGAGAAGGTGATACATTACAGAACTTTGGTCGGCTAAATTTGAGCAGTTTTTAATGGTCGCTTAATTTAAGTCAAATTAATTTTATGGAGAGAAAGCAACTTCAAATTGTTTCACACACGACACAACTAATGCCAAGTCATATTGCTTAGTTTTTCAATGACTTACACTATGGCGTTCAGCTGATTCTGCACTGGCCATGCGCCATGTTGGAAGGCTCTCTATCCTGCTTTGTCCCTGGTGTATAGGGTTCTCCACTGTCACGACCTTTGATTACACCCACCATATGGGAGGATAAAGTAGAAGAGCATCCAAACATGACCGTGCATAGCTGGGTACAAGGTCATAAATGAGGAAACCATCAGATAGCGCTACAGACACAGAATAACTCTAGGGGTTGAACTAATGACAACCAATAAGAAAAGCAGTGAAACAGCTGTACTCAAGTGCAACAGAAAATGTACAGTGAACCAAAGACAACCTGCACAGAGTGAAATCCAAGCTGAAACATTAGAGGATGTCAGTATGCTTCAAAGTCAGAAAACACCTTTCACCAGCACTACTACAGCTCTGGAAAAAATGAATGAATCCAAAAGTCAAGACATCCAAACCTCTGGAATGGGATCCAGGGGAAGATGTATGTTTACAAGTCATCAAACCAAAGCTGCATTACAGCTCCAGCAGTGGCATCAACCTGCCAACAGCAATGGGAAATGCCAAAACGCATTAAAAACGTGATTGAAAACCAGAGTCATTCCAGCAGCTATTGATCTGTGGATTCTTCCTATAGTACGGCAGAAAAGGAAAAAATCATGCACATCTGGATACAAGAATGCACATTTCAGGATACATGCTTTTATATAGTCTTTAAAATAAGAGGTGTTGGCTAAAAAAAATCTGTTTATGGTAATGAGGCTGAATCAGGTATTTAAAAATGGCCTCTACTGCTGCAGCCTAAATCAGACTTTTAGCCATAAAATGAACATGACCTTGGTATCTACTTCGAATTCAGTAGTAATTCAATAAAATTCAGGAATTATGTAGAAATTAACTTTGAACAAGGTGAAAATAACTCTGTTCAAAGCCTACTGTACCCCACTGTACACTGCCTACTTATGGTGGAACTACAGCAGAATCAAATTGAAGAGGCTGCAGGTTGCATACAATGATGCACTGCGTTTACTATTGAAGGCCCCATGGTGGGTGAGTACCTCTCAGCTGTTTGTGCATAATAATGTTCCCATTCTTAATGTGTGATCAGAAACTTGATGTATACATTCATAGACAGACTGGAGCTGTCATAGAACACAGTTATAAATGCAGTTGTCAGCCCTGGAGAGAGCAGTATCAGATCCACATCTGGACTGTGGAGACACTGGAGACAGTGCTTATATGTAACGTAAAGCTCAATTTTACTGTTCGTGTGTGGATATTTTTTTTACTGTTATGTTTTTCTTTTTATGTGGACCTGTGAGTCTGAAATAAAGATTGATTGATCAATTGACTGAATTGAATTTGCTACTATGGTGTTCTGGATTTCCAAGGTGGTCCAATAGTCACCTTTTCATTCATCATAAGTTTACAGAAATTGCCACTGTACATAGAGTGCATGAGCTCGAAATGAAATAAACTAAACTAAACTAACCTAAAACTAAACATTTCAGACATTAATACACATTACTAGTGTCCATACATACACATATTTATATATACATATACATACACACACACATATATATATATATATATCTTAGGGTAGCCAATAACAGCATATGCCACATTGTCTTTTGGTTGAAAAAGTAATTATTTCTCAATTTTTTTTGTGTGTATATCTTAAAAATTAAAAAAAACAGTCAGATTTAACTAAAAAATGTTGGCATCACTGAATTTCTTGTCCCTGAAAACATCTGAGTAGACACCAAGATCATGTTCCTATCTTTACTAGAAGTCATTTTATGGCTAAAAGTCTGATGTAGGCGGCAGCAGTGGCGGCCATTTTTAAACAGCTGATTTATCCAATTTTTGGCATCACCTCTTATTTTAAAGACAATATATTAAGGCACATATTCTGAAATTTGCATGCTTGTTTTCAGATGCGCATGATTCTTATAATTTTTTACCCATAGCCGCTGTACTACTAAGATCCAACAGTAGTGTTGTGCCACTTAAGCATGAAAATAAACATATTTGTACTATTTGGGGTCTGAAAATTTTGTTCTTTTTTAGAGGTTGTCTCTCTTAAAACTGAAAGGATTATTCTAAATGAATCATATCTTTGAGGTGATAAACATACTCGGAAAACTTTGCACAGGTGTCAGAAATAGAAAAAAACAGTATGTTTTATGGGTCCTCAAAATGATTATGTCAAAATTGCTCGATGGAAAGTTTAAGCCCATACATAAAAGTGTACCAAAAAAAGTCTACCTAAGTGTACGAAATTTAGAAAATACATATAATCACACAAAAAAAGCCATTTGGAGCCACACAGTGAGCAAATCAGGAAGTAATTTTTGCCATTTTCTGCTGTTTAATCAACTCAAGTAATTATATGTAACTCCTTTAAAACTGTAAACGCCTGCCTGGCTGTAATGAAACCTCTCATTTGTGTTTCTTCCAACATACAAGAGCCCAAACATCACTGCAAGTTTCATTTTCATTGGAAAAATATAGTTAGTAGTTACAGAGCAAAGCCCTATTACTTCTTTATTTCTTTCAGAGCTGTATAACTGCTGTGAAAGTAGACAGGGGATGGTTTGGAGATGGCTACTTTTGTAATCGATTTTTAGAGACTGATTTTTGTCTTCATTTGTCTCTTTCTGTGACAGTTTGAAGCATACTGAGCACATCCAAATAACTCACAGACACAAAAAGAATGCTTACACTTCCACACTAATATGCTTTCACTTTAAAACAACATCTCAAAACAAATATTTGTCCAGATGAACGGTTTAGCAAAGTTTCAGCAGTAATCCTCCATTGGCCAGATTCACATAGTGGCCATTTTCCTCTGACATAAGGCTCAGGGTTAAAACACAGTGAAAACTCATACTCACTTCATACTGTTGTGTTTAGTTCTTATAAATCCAGAAAATTTTTAAAAACATTTTACTGTGTTCAGGTTGATCAGAAACTGAAAAGACAATCCATGGGCCACATTTACAATTAAAACAGTGTATTTGATAACCATTTAACTACTGTTACATGATACCATAGGTATGTTATTTAAGGCTGTAAGTAAAATATAAGGAATGTAATTAAGCCATAATGCAGAGGTATTTAAATCCAGTCTTCGAGGGCTGGTATCCTGCATGCTTTAGATATTTCCCTCTTCCACACACCTGGAAGCCATGACATCATCATCAGATTTCTGCAGAGTTGGATGAGGAGCTGACCATTAATTGAACCAGGTGGGCTGGAAGAGGGAAATACAGCTGTGGAAAAAAATTATATGACCAGCAAAAGTCATCAAAAACAATAATTATACAATCAAGTACTAACTCCTGTGTGTATCATGTGACTAAAACAGACAGAAAAGAAAACATGGAATGTTTAAAAGCACTGTTTTTGTCAGTACAATGCCATAGATATTGATTTAAGAACCTATGTGATTTTAATTATTATCAAGAAAACCATAGAAAATGGATGATATCAGCAATTAAATTAAACTCTTATGAGCCATTTTTGGAGTTATCATTATATTTGTCCGAACAAATTTACCTTTAGTTGTACCAGGCATTAAAATGAACAAGAAATCAAAGAAAACATTAAGTGGTTTAAAATATTTTTCCGTGACTGTATCTAACACATGCAGGACCGAATTTGAATACCACTGCCATAATGTAATGAGAACTGTGTTAGCAGATGTAAACATCATATAGAAATCCCTGTTTCAGTTAACGGTACCTTACTATGCATAACATTACTTAATTAATCAAAGCATTAATGACCTTGACTGAAATAATGGCACAGGCAATGTTTTTAAAAAATATATATATTTCAGAATCAATTTATCCCTTTACTGTTATATCGTGTAAAAATAATGCGACAGTTAAATTAACTAAGAAGTGTATGGATGCTTATGTAATCTGGTTATCACATACATTGTTTTACCTTCAAATATTGCCCATCATCCCTCTGGATTTTTAGTATATACAGTCGTGGAAAAAATTATTAGACCATCAAAAGTCATCAAAAACACTGGTTATTCAATCAAGTACAAACTCCTGTGTGTATCATGTGTCCAAAACGGACAGAAAAGAAAACGTAGAATGCCTAAAAGCACTGTTTTTGTCAGTATAATGCCATAGTTATCAATGTAAGAACTTATGTGGTTTTGGTTATTATCAAGAAAACCATGGTAAATGGATAGATATCAGCTCTGAAATTAAACTCTTATGAGATATTTTTGTTGTTATCATTCTATTTGTCCAAAAAAAAATTACCTTTAGTTGTACCAGGCTTGAAAATGAACAAAAAATTGAAGAAAACATAGGGTGGTCTATTTATTTTTTCTGCGACTGTAATGCATTTTCAGTTGTAGATCAATCAGCAAGCAGTGGAAACTATAATGAACTGAACCTCTGTTTTGTTGCATTACCCTCATGAAAACAGCCTTTGAGCCTCACAAGTCTGTGGAAAATGGCCACAGCATTAAAATAACATACCTGCCTAAATATGTGTGTAAGTATAAATATAGCAACATGGTAAAATGCTAAACGTAGTAGTAGTAGTAATAGTAGTAAAGACATAAAGACAAACATGGCTTTAATAGCTTGTTTTTGGGAAAAGGTGACAGTGACTAACAATAGCCAGTCAAAAGTGTTTTAAAACCGAAATGTATTAGTGTGGACAAAGCTTGAAAGACATTGGGTTTACAGTGTTTGCACATACAGTATATGAGACTGACTACATTAAAACATAGTTGGTAATACACTGAATACAGAGGATGGTATTTGTATGTGTCACGGCCCTCACCCAAACCTGAAAAGTGCCCCTCAAATGTTCCAGTGAATGTCTGAATGTCTGTGTTCTTAATTTCTTCATGCATTTGTGGTCTCAACCTGAAGAATCTAAATTCTAAAAACTCTCATTAAAAAGTCTTTATTAGCGTCCTCCTGTGGACCAATCATCAGTCTCAGAATTAAAGGAAGGCGGGGCCGCTTGTGCTCCTTATGTCAAATCCCTGAGCGTAGTCACTGAACATTCAGAACCCATTGGCCAAGGCTTAGGCACAGGAAAATAGGAAATGGGAAACAGGAAACCACTTTGTCCTCATCTCTGTGAGCCCCCACTCTCTACTGTAGCAGAAAGAGAGGCATGATGGGAGTTGCAGTTTTAGTGTCAATAAGGAGCCTGGCAGAAAGGCGTATGGTGAAGGTTGTAGGGTGTCAGTGCCGAGGGCGGTAGGAACTGTAGGATCTGGGGTAGAGGGGGGTGTAGTGAGAGGCATGGCTATGGGAGGTGGAGGGGTTGGAGGTGAGGTAGGAGCTGGAGGGGGTGTAAGCAGAGGGGTTGTGGTAGGCAGATGAGTAGCTATAGGAGGATGAAGGGGAATGGGTGGAGGAGTAAGTTGAAGGTGAGGAAGGGGAGTAGAGGACAGAAGAGCGTGTGAAGCTGGAAAACGGACGAGTTCGTGGTGACGGGCTCCACGTGGAGCGTCTGAGCCCTAAGATGGGGGAGCGGTATGGAGATGAGGGGGCGGAGCCAGGCTGGGTGGGCCTGGTGGTTGAAGAGGAAGAGGAGGAGGAAAGTGAGTCTGGGGTGTAGTGCCTAGAGAGGCCTGAGCTACGGGGTAGGGGGGGCGCGATGTTGACACTGAAACTGTGGGAGTCAACCACAACCGTCCGCACCCCCAGAGTCCACTGGGAATGAGCCAGCCTCAAAGGGGTCGAAGGCGGGGTTCGGGCCGACGGAGACGAGGGGGCCTCCAGAGATGGGGGGCTCTCTGGGGCTGCGGGCAGAGCTGCTGATGCGACAGCTTGCAATGACGGACTGCGGGGGGGCATGTGTGACGTCGGGGAGGTGAGGACTGAGGCCAGGGCTGCGGCAGCCGCACTGACCATAGACGGGCTGAGGGGCGCACAGGGGTCATCGGGAAGCAACGACGTAGGACTAATGAGGCTCGTAGGGGGGAGGGGGCTAAGTGGCAAAGCTGAAGAAGAGCCCTGGGGTAGGTCGGAGGCTGAAGTCGAGGCTGGGGGACTTACTTTAGGGGTGCTGGTCTTCCCACGGGTCAGTCTGCTCCCGCGGGTGTGGTGGGTCTGCTCCTGGTCGAAGGCCAGGTCCTCCAGGCGCTGGGTCAGGGCCAGTTTCTGCTGGATGGCCATCCGCAACAGGGAGTTGAGCGTCTTCTTCTCATCCTCAGCTGCAGCCAGCTGCCTCTGCATCTCATCCAGCTGAGTCACATACTCATCACACCTGAGGACAGCAGGATACAAAACTCTGAGACCATGTTCAGACTGAGGGTAAGTCAGAGCACAGGTGGAAGAAGTACAAACTACTTCACTCCAGTAAAAGTGGGGGAGAGTGGGGTGAACTGTGCCAGTTTTTAGTCAAAGTGACTTTAAAGTGAGGCCATGACAGTAATGCCTCCAACCTAAGTATGCACATATATTTCAGGATGTGGTGCATCCCTGAGAACAATAACTTTGGATCTGAAATAAACTGTCTAAGAAATATAGCTTTTGGAAAAATAGTGGTCTCGTGGCACAACTTGCCCCCAGTGTGGGGTAAGTTGTGCTTTTGGGGAGAATATGTCGGAATAAATTGTGCCAGTGAATACTGAAGTAAAACAAAACATTTTAAACTCATTATCTGTAATGATATATAACACCAAGTCAAATTCAATGAAAAAAATATAAATTTAAGATTTTAATTTAATTTACTATTAATTTATTTAAGTATTTTTACCCTTTTAAACTATTAGCATAAGTCATGCTTTCTAGTGTCTAGATTCCTGTTGACATACGTACAACACTGTCAGTTATATAACATATAAGAATAAAATGACTTAGGCCAATTTATGAACATCCCATTGTGACTTAGGCCACTTAAAAACTGAATCAAACTGC
>JAPTGZ010000005.1:10840450-10854564 GCA_029814645.1 Fowleria isostigma | reverse complement strand
AACTGTCTGGGAACACCATGTTCTTTTAGTGGTAATTCCTGCTTCACTCATGAGCTTAAAATGATCATTTCTGGTTGTACTGAGGGGGCACTTCAATGATTTTACATGTTGGAGTTGGATTTACTTGGATTGGAAGTTGGATTTACTTAAAATGTCCTGAATGGCATGTGAAAACTGCTTTACATTCTGAAATGGGTTTTAAAACTGCAGGGTGGTCCAATTCAAACGTAGTACAGTCGCGGAAAAAATTGTTAGATCATCAAAAATCCTCAAAAAAATGGCTCTACAATCAAGTACTAACTCCTGTGTGTATCATGTGACTAAAACAGATAGAAAAGAAAACAGAATGCCTAAAAGCACTGTTTTTGTTAGTACGATGTCATAGATATCGGTGTGAGAACTTATGTGTTTTTGATTACTATCAAGAAAAACATGGAAAATGGATAGATATCAGCTCTTAAATGAAACTCTTATGAGCTATTTTTGTTGTAATCACTGTATTTTTCCAAAAAAATGTACTTTTAGTTGTACCAGGCATTAAAATTAAAATGAACCTGAAATTGAAGAAAACATAGGGTGGTCTAATATATATATTTTTTCGCGACTGTATAATGTGAATGTAGACTTACATTTGTTTTTTTAATAATATTGCAAAGAAAAATTAATTTAAAAAAAGTTAATGTTAAAATTCCCCTTTGTTGTCCATTTTCTTTTGATAAAGAGCTCCCAAAGTTTATGGAAATACACCTGATCATTGAAGTGCCCCTTTAAATATCTTGAAGGCCAAACAAAATACTTCCGCTTAAGTGTAAATCTACTTAGCCTGGAGTATTTTCTTCAACAGGGGATCATATCAGTGCTTGTTAGTAAATTTTAGCCTTAATTATATAATGAAGTAGTAATTCCCTAATAACCACTGCATCTAAACTCTGGGAATCTTTAAAGATGACTGGCTGATCTGACAGGCTTCATCTTTAGAGGACACATAGATGTTAATTTGAGTTGACAAACAATTAATAGTTTTTGTTGTAAAGATGATGTCACTTTATTTGGTTGTCTATAATAACCCAAATGCACAGAAGAAAATGCTCCCAGGCCGCAAGTGTTTTATGCACAAGGAAATTATGTTTTTAGTCTAAATAGTCCACTACCTAAATTCGACTCTGTAATTTAATTATTCCCGAAAAATCAGTGTATTAAACTCATATAATGATGTAATGAAATGTATGAATATCAGTTCAAAACATTATTTAAAAATTGAGAAAACTTAGCAATATTCTTTGCTGAGGCTTGAAGTGCAAAGAAGCACTGATGTACATTCATAGTAAATATGCATTCTCTTGATAAACTATAACCATAATAACCTTAATTTGTAGTTTTCAGCATACTGTGCGTTGTAGTCAAGCATGATGCACATGTATGACCGCCTAGTTGGTTTTTGGCTTGTATATAGCAAAACTACATTACAGATAGAATTAACATAAAAAAACATTGTTTCACATTACTTGAGCCTTCATATTCTGGTCAGTATTCCAGCTCTATTTGTGTATACATAATCTTCAATGGATCGAGGTTGTGTAACTAGTTAATGACAATGTTAGTGGAATGAGATTACGACCAGGAATTTATGCAGTATATAATACTGATGATGCAAATAAGATGTTGCTCCAATAAAGCACAATGTTCTGTTTCCCTGCAGGTTATGAGACATGCTACATAAACGTTTCCATGGCAACATATAGCTATGCATGGTATTAGTGTGCATAGGCACTTCGATAGAGAGACTCCTCTTCACTTAGCTGTTTGTGGACTCTTACTGAACATTATGTGAATTCACCTTTTGTGCCCAATAACCTCAAAAGTTTTACATTTTTGAGCTAAAATAAAAAATATAAAGCTGTGAATGTGCTGTCAGTGTCTGTGTGGTGTTCAGACATTTCAACTTAGATGTGGGATAAGAATCCAGACAAGTGAGTTTTACTGTTAAATTCCTTTGAGGCCTCCAGTAGGTAGACTCACTGATATGGCACCCAGAAGCACCAAACAGGCCTGTTCACTCAGACCAACATGTAATAGATTCAGACTTTGATAAAACATCATTATTGCTCAGTGTTGAGAGGGTTACTTTTGAAATGTAGTCTGTTACAGATTACAAAATTATTTGTCATTTCAATATTCACAGAAATAAAATATGTTACTCAGGTCTTGGGTTTTCAGCAACAATCCACAAATACTGATAAAATACTAAAAAGAGAAATGCAATGCCCCCCCCCCCATAATACTTACCATAAATAGCTGATATATTATTTTAAAAATTGCACAACAAATACAATGCCAATTTTAAGAAAGTGCATTAAAAATACATTCATCACCCAACATCCACAGAGTTCTTTTGCCTGATGGCCTCTGGATAAAATCAGACGGCCTCAGTAATCAGAGGTGGGAAGTAACAAAGTATAAGTACTTCATTACTGTACTTAAGTAGATTTTTTAAGTATTTGTACTTTGAGTATTAATTTTCCTGGCAACTTTTTACTTTTACTCCCTACAATTGTATATAAATATCTGTACTTTATACTCCTTACATTCTTAGAATAGACTTGTTACTTTTTCCAAACTAAATGGCTGTGATAGTATGTTAGATGCTTTACTTTATTCACTGTGGAATTAGAAATTGGAAACTTTAATAATTTTGCCTGGTTAAATAAGTATTATTTCATTTATAAGTAAGTAAGGTTTATTTATAGAGAACCTTCCACAGACAGGGGTCACAAAGTGCTTTACAGTGCAACATACAATAAAAATAGTTAAAATACAATTAATATACAATTAAAATACAATTGAAAAGTTTTGAGAATGACACAAGTTTTCAACTCCAATCCCTCCAAAAATGGAAAAATGGTAGCAAAAACAAAAGTGTTGTGTTGATTTTTTTTGTCCAATGTATAGTCATGGCCAGAAGTTTTGAGAACAACACAAGGTTTGTTTTCACAAAATTTGCTGCCTAATTTTTCATTTTAAATTTCCATACATTTCAAAGGTGCATTGATGAATAATTAAAAAATATATGTTCCAATTACTTTTATTGAAAAATAACTCACATTCAAGTAAATAATCCTTGTGTGTCATTCCCAAACTTTTGGTGATGGCTGTATAGTAAAATGGTCGGTACCACATTTTCATGGTGCCCACTGTGCTTTACGATACAAGCCTCACATTCACCCATTCACACACACACATACACCAGTGGGTGGCTGCTGCCATGCAAGGTGCCGCTGGGGCCTACTGGGAGCAAGTTAGGGTTCAGTGTCTTTGCCCAAGGACACTTCGACATGTGAAAAGCAGAGTGGACACTCAAGGAAAAGATTCAACCAGACATGGGACAAGACAAAGAATGCCTAGTGTTCATCTTTTAGACAGTGATTATGATAGAGGGGGGCTGTCAGAAAGTCTATCTGAGTAGCAAGAGTAACTGTGTATTAGCCTATCATCAGTTCATCATTACCTGTACTAGTTTACCATTATCTGCATAGCATATACACAGTATATCAGTATCAGCCCCTCCCACAGCCTTACTGTCAGTATATCAGTATATCACTGTCTGTCTCAGTATTCGCCTCTCCAGTGACACTGCTAACTATCAGTATAGCTACCTGCATCTATCTATCTGTATTGGTAGCTCCAGTAGCTTCTAGTAGCTTCCAGACCCAGGCTGTCCCATGATGCCGAGCAGCCCAAGTATAAACACACCGAGCCGTCTCTAGGCGACAGCGTAACTTGGCGATGTACAACAAACCTAAATATCCAGTACAGGCAAGACCATCAGCCGAGATGGACATAACGGCCAAGACCTCCTGCTTACTTTCGGTGTCGCATTAACCAACATCTGGGTAAGAACCCAGGACTGGCCAGAACCTAATGACTCACTCTTGAATCCAACTCAGACTGTACTGCCTGCTTCTGTTAACTCTCTTCAAATAAACTTTCCATAACCAACTTTCTGACTGGGGTGACATCTTCAGTGACCACTGCCTGACCCGAACTAGCATTTCAGAGTACCCACACTCTTTTTCAGGGCCATTCTGGAATGCCAGTTCAAAATCAGATAGAGGTAGCTGAAGATGAAACTCTGTTCAGAGAGTTGGTTATGGGGAAATTTATTCTGAAGAAGGGTTAGCAAGATCGACAGCCAAAAGTACAGGAATAAAGATTTGGGTTGGTTTGTTTACACATGTTAGTGCAAAGAGATGGCTATACAGATAATTAGTAATGCTCTAGGAGGGGCAGATACTGATCAACTAAAATGTAATTAATCATACTACATCGTGCATACACAGATAATGAAGAAGAAAAAAAAATGGCAAAAAACAGACTTCCCAACAGTGAGTTCAGATTATGACACTGAAGACACGGAGCAGATGTGGTTCTCAGCTCCATATTGCCAGCGGTGATAGAACCCTCAATTCATCCACTATTTGAAACGGGTCTATTTCAGTTTTCACTGAACCTGCTTTGTGAAACGGACCCCTGGCCCATAACACCAGTAGGGTTGCACGATTTTATTCCTCTCTGTGTCCACACTGTGCGTCACCGCGCCGCCTCCACCCTCCGGGCTACCATAGGCTCTTCTTCCTAACTTTGACAGCGGTCTCTCAAAATTCCATGTAATGAACAGGGCTTAAATCTATAATAGCATCATGGAACTGCAGAGTCCGCACAGCAGAGCTCTGGGTCATAACTGGGCTTCACCGCTCAGCAGCTGGAGAGTCTTGGATGATCCTCATCTGATGCGCAGCTATCTACGCCTCACGCCCGGCTACCATTGTGTTCATAATCACTCATCTGGTCCACACATGTATGACTGATGCCTGTCACTGACTTACACTGGTAGAACTTCTGTGGCCCATCATTCTCCATATCTGTGTGTCATAAGGTCTGGTAGCACGCCCTATCCCCTCCCACCCCCACCCCCGGTCTGTAGATCTGTGTGTACCTCTGATGAATTCTGTTCTCTCCTGTAGACCCAAAAATCGTCTACTGAGAGCACAATAGGCTACATTATACATTTGCATAAAATGTTGTATACAATTGGCACGGCGGCCCACAACTTTATGTACAATCTCAAATTTAACAAAAAGTAGTAGACCTTCTCACCACTGTTTGAAGGGCACATGGCGAGCCTTGTGCTCCGTGAATTCATCCACAATGCGCCATATGTCTATTGTTTTGGCTCATTCTCAATAGACAAAATTGCCAGTCCACTGAGTCTCTCCTGTCCCATTGTGCTTCTCAGGTAGCTTTTTATTAGTTTTAATTTTGAGAATGGGCACTCAGAGGTTGCAACGGTGACTGGGAGTTACTGCTGGGTGGGGAATCTATATAGACACAAACACATGTAATTGAGGACTTCACCTTCTTTGCAATCCTTGAAATTCCGCAGGAAAATTCGAACATGAGGAAAGGCATCGCATAGCAGAAATGAGCCAGGGCCCAGGCCCTGAGACCACGGCCCTCCCAGCCCTCCCTGAAGCTCCGCCTCTGCTTAGGACTATCTGCTTCAGTAAAACATGACCACAGACAGTGTATAGTCTAGCTTATAATGCAGTTTTACCTTTAAATAAACAAACAGAACTGTTGGAAAAAAGCTTCAAATAACATTTCACTTGAGCTGCTGACATTAAACTTTTGATTTTAGGTTTTGTGTTGCCATGCTACATCATGGATCACTAGTGCTACATCGTGCCCTTGATTGGCTGTAAAGTAGCACATAAGATGAGTGCAGGATATATCCTGTTAGTGTTTGCCAATAGCCATGTATTGAGGGGGCTGAATTATTGTACATAATAGGATTTTTGGAATTACTGATCACACATTGTACAGAGGTATTATCATACAAATACAATAATTATCATATGTCTGGCAGCCCTGAAGACAGTGGTTGCTTTAGTTAAGTTTTAGTAGTGGGAGCAGTGCTTTTGCCCTTCAGCATACTGCACATGTGTGGGGTGGGATAACGGGAAACAATAACATTCAACGTATCTTTGCTTCACCTGAAATCAAGTGGATGTTCTTTCTTGGCATTGATAATATTTGTAGAGACATTGCATAAAATAGGCAGGGGTGAAGATGCATCTCTAAATTTGGTGCATTACTATAAACTGTCTGTACTTTAACTCTTGTCAAAAATCATAGTCATTTTACTAATTGTTTGCATGTTTTAAAATTAACCTCATTGTGGTTCCAACTTTTGGTAGGGGTGGATGAAGTACTCAGAACCTGCAATAGAATTAAAGTAGACATAATACCACAGGGCAGAAAAGATTAGAAGTGAAATGTAGCCTATTTTTTCGGTACTTGAAGTACTTATTATGTAGAAAGCCTCCTTACAATGTCAAATATCACTGAATGTGTATTAGCATAGTAATGTAGCTCCTCAATGTTAGAGCCAATTTGTTATATAATACTGGGTGGATCGATGTAAAACTGCATCTTGGTTTTCACTTGACATGAAAAGAATAAAAATGTATTCTGATAGTTAACCAGTAAGCTAGCTTTTAAAAGGGTTCAAATGAGGGTTTTATTGTCATTCAGTTCTGCACATACATGAGAATACAATGAAATTAGTTTACTGTGGTCCAGCTAAAGGCCAGTAAAGAGCACTAAATAATATAAATACAATAACAGCAACAGGTAATAACTATAAGCCAGCAAGTAAAAAGACAATATATATACCTACATTTTTTTTTTTACATTTCCCCCCCTTATTTATTGTTTTGTTTATATTCAAAATAAAATAAATATACAGCACTAAATGTAAACACCAAACAATTGTCCTCACAAAGTTCAATGTCATTGAATTTGTATGAGCATGGTAATGTAGCTCCTCAGTGGAGCCAATTTGTTATATAATACTGGGTGGATCAAAATAAAACAGCATCTTGGCTTTCATTGAACAGGAATAGAAAAAAAAAATGTACTCTGATAGTTAACTGGTAAGCTATCTCTTAAAAGGGTTCAAATGAGGTTTTATTTTTATTAATTCTACACATACATGAGAATACAACAAAGTTAGTTTTCTGTGGTCCAGCTATAAGCCAGTAAACAACACTAAATAATATAAAGTAAATACAATAATAGCAACAGGTAATAGCTAAAAGCCAGCAAGTAAAAGGATAATATATACTGCACTAAACGTAATCTAAACACTAAACTGAGTCAGTGCATAATATGAGCAGAACAGTGTAACAGTCAGGTATGTGTGTAAAGTAGTGGAGTAATAGAAAGTCTAGTGCCATATTTCAGTGGTTCTCAAACTTCTTGTGGTGGCATATCTCTTGAAATACACTTTTTTAAAATCCAAGTACCCCCAACTCTTGATTTGGCATTTTTGATTGAAAAAAAAAAAAAATTGGCACAATTTATGTAATATATAAAAATAGAAAAAAATTGAAGTAAATTCTGTGTGCATAATATAAACTGAAAAGCGCCCTCTTCCACTGATAAAAAGAATAAATAAATTGGTCATTAATTAATAAATGAACCTTTCATCAACAAAAAAATAATTACTCAGCTATTCAAACTCATTTTGAATAATATAAAATACAAATGTTTTTAAATGTTACCACAGCTTAACCAATAAAGACCCAGCACTACTTTTGTGTCAGTTCCCAAATGAAATTTTCTATATATTTAACCTAGTTTAACCCATAAAGACCCAAACATCCACCATCTACCAAAACCATCTACTGATATAAACTTTAATCCCTGTTGATCCACGAATCCATGTAAATAACTGGTGTAAATACAATTATTCATCTTTTCATGGTCATCAGATATGACTCATTTGGAAATTCCGAGGCTCTGTAGTAACCATGGAAACACTGTCCTCTACTACAACACTGATTCACCAGTAAAACCCATAGAGTTGGATCAATGACACTGGATGGACACACTGAGTTAATGTTCAGATAATGAGATTTTGCTGAAAATGTCACTTTTTCTTCAGCTTTCTCTATTTTGATATCAATTTTACTCTTGTTTTTATAAACATCTACATGATGTCATTTAAATGTTGAAAAATACCTGATTTTCACTGAAAAACTCAAAACACAGAAGATTACAATAACTGGCAATAAACCACTTAAGGACGGTTAAATTTAGAGAAAAAAAAATATTTGGGAGGTGCCACAAATATCACACTGGGTCCTTATGGGTTTAACAAGATCAATGTATTTATTGTGTTTTATATTTCAGCACTCTTATTTATTTAATGTAGTTTTTTTTTTTCTTAAAAATCAAGTACCCCCTTGGCTTCTTCCAAGTTCCCCTTGGGGTACACGACGTACCCCCATTTGAGAAAGACTGCTGTATTTGACCACTGTCACAGTTAATTGTCTGGCGCATGCGCAGACTCTGGGCTCCAACTGTACAATTTGCACAGAGGCAGTTGCATTCAGCTTGCACCATGCGCTGACAGTATGACACCGACAGACTCACTCGTACATGAGTAGCATTGCCCTTTAAATAAACCATCCAATGACACCGGAGCGCGTCCACCCCGGTTCGACTCACGGTACAATGGGACGGTGACGGACGGAGAGCGGTGGATGCTGTCAACGTACCCGTCGATGAACAAGGTAAAAACTACTAAGCGCGGTCACTGGAGAGAGGCAACCTTAGTGAATGATGTCAACGGCTTCTGGAGCTAGCGTGCTAACACCGCTAACGGCAGCGTTCACGTATTGCTTGCGTACTGTACAAGGTAGCGTCAGTGGCTACCGTTAGCATGACGGAATGGATATGTAGGTTAGCAGCCCGGGTATCAAATGACAGCTGTAGCAGGGGTCAGCTAACTTAGTTCACCTTGTGCCCTTTCATTTTTACTGGACATAACCCCTGTTGTGTGGCCGTAAACCGGCACCGAGTGACGGCTGCGTGAATTCAAAGTGGCTCCATGTACGAACAGAACGGCTAACGTTACCGACCCAGTACGTGTATATGTTAGTAAATGTACGGGGGAACAACCACGGTATCAGTGTGTGTGTGTGTGTGTGTGTGTTGACAGGGTTTTGTCCCGGGAACGGTAGTCACACCATGACCCAGACAATTCCGTAAGTTGCTATTTAAAGCCAATACGGAGAAAACACATTCGTCAGAGCCGGGTGTCTGGTATTCATAAGATTGAATTACAGGCACATCCAGGACTTGATGTTTACTACACTGCTGTGTTTTTGATGCATCAAGCCGATTCGTCACCGCCTGTCCAGGGCTGCATGTTAGAAAACAGCCAATCCCCTCGGTGTTCGTCGTATTAAGGCGGAACCCTGCTCCGGGTCCTGCCTTCCCGGTCGGCATATGTCATGTTTTCCTGCGGGTTACACAACCAGTTCTTCATGCAACATAGAACCACGTGTTTGTGGGCGGAGCTAAAAGAGGCAGCGTTACAGGTCTACAAAGGCGAGCACACTGTTGTTGTATGTCATTTCTGCTGTTTGTTTCATGTCATGTTGAGGTCAGTGTGCTTTTCATAAGAAATAGGTTCAACATGTGTCTTCCTTACAGAGAGAACAATGATGCGAACATGATCAGGAACGATGGCTTCTCAAAATGCGAGGCGACTCTGGAAGAAAGAGGCAGGAGGAGGAGGCCACCCTCAGAGATGTTCCATCTGCTGTCGGCTGTCATTGTCTGGCTGGTGACCGGAACCACCATCTCCAGCCTCAATAAATGGATATTTGCCGTGTACAACTTCAGGTATCCTCTGCTGCTGTCTGCGTTGCACATGCTGACAGCCATCGTGGTGGACTATGGGTTGATCAAACTGCAGGTGATTCGCCACAGAGGGGTTGGAGAGCAGGACCTGACCACCAGCGCAAAATGTAAGGTGTTCCTGTTGAGTCTGACATTCTGTGCCAGCATCGCCTTCGGGAACATGGGACTGAACTGTGTCCAGCTGTCATTTGCACAAATGATTTACACAACCACCCCGCTCTTTACTCTCGCTATATCCACCTTGATCCTGGGCAAACAGCATCATTTCCTCAAGTACACAGCAATGATGCCCATCTGCCTGGGCGCCTCGCTGAGCATCATGGGGGAAGTCCAGTTCGATCAGACCGGCTGCATCTTTGTTTTTGCAGCAACCATGTTGAGGGGTGTCAAGTCCATCCAGCAAAGTAAGTACAACTTTATCTGTGTTATTTCCAACTTTCAAGCATTATATCTCTATAGACACCACAGAGGCAAATATTGTAGTTTTTAACTCAATTACATTAGTTTCACATGATTAGTAACTCAATTAAATCTTTTATATTCATCCTGTCTCATGAAAACCATGAATGTTTATGATTAAATGCTTGTTCCTTGAATGAGTCTTGGAATAGCTGCTAAATGCATTGTCACAAAGTTGAAAACAGGACTGAGCTATTGAAAAAATTATGTTTCAAAGATATGTGTTTTTTGCTGCAAACATATTCTATGTAACATGATGCATTTCCGTAGATTAGTCTACCCGACCTTAACCACATACAGCAGCAAAATGTGATATACACATTAAGGCCACCGTAAAAACAAATCTGACTAGAACTGCAAGCAGTTATGAACGGGGGCCAAGCCTCCCTGTGCCACTCCCCCAAGTCCTGAAGGACAATGGGCTCTGTGTGTCTATGTGTGTGTCCATGTTGAATGTCAATCAGTGATATCCCATAACACGTCAACAGAACCATTCACTTTGAATGTTAACAGTTGATGACATCACCCACCCTTTATAACAAAATTTTAATGATGGGAAATTGGTTTGATAATCATTTGGGCATTTATGATCAAACAAAATTCATTTGATAACTTTGGATCGGGTACAGGTCGGACAAAATCCCTAGGAAGAGTTTGAAAAAGTAGTTTTCCAGTTTCTGCATTTTTTTGCCAAAAAATATTACAGCGTAAATGGACATGGCCTATCCCAGGTGATTCAGTGCTGTTCATCTGAGGATATGTGGTTTTTGAAGGTGCACCATTCGGCGTGAGAGT
The DNA here is from genome assembly GCA_029814645.1 of Fowleria isostigma. Lineage (NCBI taxonomy): Eukaryota > Metazoa > Chordata > Actinopteri > Kurtiformes > Apogonidae > Fowleria > Fowleria isostigma. The sequence continues at coordinate 10,843,539 of JAPTGZ010000005.1, read as the reverse complement.
TACAGACCAACACACATTTACCTTGATTATAGCGCCCCCTGCTGGTGGGAATATGTGACCTCTTTTGCGTCTGAGGTACATACAGGGGTCTGGGCCAACCCTCCAAATTTCACCGCTCTACCTTGCATGTTTCGCCTGCAGCACCACTTTAATCAACGAAAAAGTATTAATAAAAATCTGAAAAATTACATTGAGTATATGATACAAAAATACTGTCGCCACTGGACCACTTTACTGCACAATGACTTCTTTTACTTTTCATACTTTCAATATATGCTGGTAAAAGTTAAATTTGGAATTATTTCAGTAGGTTAACAATGTCAATATTTGTACTGGTACTAAATTAAAGGATCTGAATCCTCTTTCCACCTTTAGCTGTAACTATTGAAGTCAGTAAGAAAAAGGAAAATTTGGCTCATACCACAAACTCACATATAGTTCCTCCCCATGGGAACCACACCAGTCTGTGGTCTCGGAACCTTTTATGGTGATTCAGTCTTTAGTCATTCAGGTGCCACGCCAATAACAAATTGTCTGGTTTCTAAGGAGACGTGACACAAGCATCAAAACATGCTTATGTGTGGGGTTTTTTTTTAATCTTTTTTTGCATAAATGTAACTATTTACAGAGAACATTTATTTAATGCAAGTTTTTCTAGGTTTGATAGAGGATGTGTCAGTGATACTTGAGACAATGCTTTTAGTATAAGGAAATCCATTCTTGTTTCCTCCACTAGGAATAAAGGAACCAATGTTCATATTGAAAAAAAACAAACTGTCATCCTTCTGCGTTTACTTGTATAAACCATCTGTGATACGGTTGGGGTGGTGAACATTTATGCACGTTTGCAGACGTCCTGGGAAAGACACATTCCTTTTGAATTGATGTCATATGGGCTCCATTGTGCCTTTGCTACATTCAGCCAGTACAAGTACTTATCCAATGTCCTGTGCTCTAATACAAGTATTTGTGCCAATTGCTTAAACTTTGAAACACTATAGATCGGTGCAGGCAGTGAACCTGAAACTGAGTTCATACTTCATCAGTTTCCATAACACCTTAATTCTCAGCAAAAGAACAAGCACGAGAAAGTAATGAGCCTTTACTGTAGTGTTACATAACTCCAAAGGCAGATATGACAGTTTGTTCACAGGAATGTAAGGCTGTGTGTGTCGTACCTAAGGGAGGAGACGGCACCACAGAGGCAGGCTTAAAGAGTCATCACTTCAAATCCCCTAAGCAGCTGACTCTTTGTCCTTACGGTCGACTCTAGTCATGCTTCCTTTAAGCATGGCATTCAACCTCTAAACACCATATCACATAACCTATCTGTCCAGTAGCAAAGAGTCCACTTTAAATGTGATTAAATGTATCTCCGTCATGTCTTAAAATTAGATACAGCCCAGACACGGCTAGTTGAGATTAGCATAAAGGCTCTTCTACGGATGTTTATCATTCAGAACTATTTCTTGGCTTGGGAGGGATGACTTTCTGAAATCCTGTTGACACTATGAGGTTGCCAAGCAACTGGTGTGTTCTCTAAAAATCACTGCACCTGAACATACCCCTCATGCAACGAAATTATACTTCCACTTTGTTTCAGTATGTACTGTGGTGGGAAAAAAAATATATTAGACCATCAAAAGTCATCAGAAACACTGGTTATGCAATGCCTTCAGTTTTTCTCTATTTTGATGTAATAATCTTTAAGTTTTTATGAACATCTGCAGGATCAGTGAATTAAAGATAGGAAAATATATTATTTACACTGAAAAAGGCAACACTTGGAGGATAATATTATCATAAATAGTGATTAATCACTTTAAAAACTTAAATATGAAGAAAAATCTATTTGGGAACCGCCACAAATGTAGCACTGGGTCTTTCTGGATCAAACCCATGGAGTTGTATCAGTGAAAGTGGATGGACACAGTGGGTTTATGTTTTGTTATTCATATCTCTGCTGAAAAAGTTACTTTTTCTTGTTTGTTTCTTTATATTAACCTTTGAATTTACTGTAAGCTTTAATGAACATCTACACAATCAGTGAGTTAAATATAAGAAATGGTTTTTCACTGAAAAGAATGCAAAATACAGTGGATAATATTACAATAAATGGTGATGAATCACTTCTAGAGAAAATATCATTTGAAACTGAAACAAAAGTAGCACTGTGTCTTTATTGGTTAAATCATTATGGGAAACAAGTTGCTACAAGAAAAAAGTCCCTGTAGTATTTTGTCTAATATACAATCCTGGTATTTTCACCTTAGGCTTAGGCTTGAATGCAGTTGCAGAAAAATGTATTAGATCATCAAAAGTCGACAAAAACAAAGGTTATGTAATCAAGTACTAACTCCTGTTTGTATCATGTGACTAAAACAGACAAAAGAAAACATGGAATGTCTGAAAGCACTGTTTTTGTCAGTACAGTGTCATAGATATGATGTAAGAACTTGTGTGATTTTTGTTAAAATCATGAAAAATGGTTAGGTATCTGTTCTGAAATTAAACTCTTATGGGCTATTTTTGTTATTATATTTGTCCAAACAAATGTACCTTTAGTTGTACCAGGCATAAAATGAACAAGAAATTGAAAACAACTTAGGGTGGTCTAATAATTTTTTCCACAACTGTATGTATCCTTTTCCTCATCAGACGTTGGTAGAATTTGTTCAGCTTTATTTACATATATTACTGATAAACAGTCTGCAGCATTTGCACTGTGTGTCCGCTGCATAGCACCGCAATTAATAAATGCATTTTGTTCATTCAATGAAGTCACAGTGAGTTCCTGAACAAGGGGTTTGGATACGCACTTGTTATCGTATGACTTTAACCCATAAAGACCCAAAGCTACTTTTGTGTCAGTTCCCAAGTGAAAGTTTCTCTATATTTAACCTATTTTAACCCATAAAGACCCAAACATCCACATCTACCAAAATCATGTACTGATATAAATGGTTTAATCCCTGTTGATCCACTAATCCTATCAATACATGTAAATAATTAGTGTAAAATACAGTTTTTTTTATGTTGCCTAAATAGCAGGTATGAAACAGTTTTAAGTTGTCCTTGGTAGGACTTGC
>JAPTGZ010000005.1:10830130-10840350 GCA_029814645.1 Fowleria isostigma | reverse complement strand
ATGTACTGATATAAATGGTTTAATCCCTGTTGATCCACTAATCCTATCAATACATGTAAATAATTTGTGTAAAATACAGTTTTTTTATGTTGCCTAAATAGGTATGAAACAGTTTTAAGTTGTCCTTGGTAGGACTTGCAACAAAATCTTTTTTTTTTTTTTTTTCCCACATAATCTACATATTTTTGGAAAATCACACAGTTTTTGCTTCCTGTTCACATGATCATTCAACATTAGTGATTAAAACTAAGAACATATGACCTAGAGATTAGCATTAAACTCTTTATAAATAGCATAGAAGCATTAGTTGTAGAAACTGGAGCTGAAGTGTGTTGTTTAAAAATAACTCAAAAGGATCAATAGACCATTGAAGTAGTTGCCTCATAACTCTGTGTATCAGAAATGGCCGTGCTTGTAACCGTCTCATGTTTTTTTTCTTCAGGCATTTTACTTCAGGAGGAAAAAATCAACTCTGTGTTCCTGCTCTACCTGATGTCCATTCCTAGTTTCTGCATCTTGGCCGTGGCCGCTCTAGCTCTGGAGAACTGGGCCCTGCTGGAGTCGCCGCTCCACTACGACCGTCATCTGTGGCTCTTCATCCTGCTCAGCTGCGTGGGCTCCGTCATGTACAACCTGGCCAGCTGCTGCGTCATCACGCTCACCTCCGCCGTCACTCTGCACATCCTCGGCAACCTGAGCTTGGTGGGCAATCTGCTGCTGTCTCAGCTGCTTTTCGGCAGCGAATTGTCCGCCCTCAGCTGTGCCGGCGCGGTGCTGACGTTGTCTGGCATGCTCATTTATCAGAACTCAGAGTTTATCGTCAGCTACCTGGACTCACGCAGGGCCCAAGGCAAAGGGTCCGGACAGGTGGACTTCAGCACTGCTGATGCAGCGGACATGGACACAGGCGGTACGTCAGAGTCTACGTATCAGCAGCAGAGAACAGACCTGAAACGGGAAGACAAGGTGGACTGATCATAGAGGATGAAGGAGAGAATTCAGTGTGCAAGTGTACAATGACAAACACTGGCTGTAGTTTTTACTGTTACTGTTGTTGGTCAAGAGCAGCAGAGGGAGTCTGACCTTATAAGGCCGTCATCACTGATGATGTGACAAATCCCATTTAGCTTTTTTTTTTAACCTTTTTTTTAAATTGTTTTTTTAAACTTCCTCACTGTGCCAATTTGTCTCTGGTTGCACAGAACTGGAGTCTGCTGAGATAAAAATGAAAAGGTTGCCTTTATTTACCATGCTGATTAGGGGTGGAACGGTACTCTCGTTTGGTACCGGGTACCGTTTCAGTACAGGCCCTTCAGTTCAATACAGGCGTATACTGAATGAATACGTGTAGCTTAAGTGAAGAACGCAAACACTTGGGTATGGTAGTATCAAACTTCTCCTGGACACAGAGGGGATTTACTGCTTGATGCTCTTTTTCAAACAAGGTTAGACATTTATATAAAGTCTGGAGTTTCACTTTTGGTATTAGTAATGTGTCGTTCATGAATGAGTCGTACATAGAGCCAGCACTTCAAAGTGAATGCTGTGTGCCGATTCCCGTAAATGAGCAGTTTATTTACTTTCAGAAGAGAGAATGATCATCCCACCAAGCAGGGGAGGGGCAGGGCTAAGCAGTTCACTCAAAGCTGTATGCAAACACTCCAGAGCAGAAAGGCTAGAGGAATAAAGAAGGAAAAGAAGCAGTATCTGGATGTATTTGAATACATTTATGTCTAACGTGTCTGTTATTTTTGTATAGTTTAACAAGCAAGTGGGCGAGGTCATTGGGTGGTTAAGTATATAAGACAGTTGGCTACAGCAATTTAATATTGGCCTAACGAGCACAAAATTAGACTAAATTACAAAGAGCAAAAGTGGTCAAATGAAGAGGAGCCTCAGACAAAAGAACCGAATCTTCTAGGTGAACTGAGCCAAATGGACCGGATCACTGAGAAGAGCCCAAATTCACATCACTATTCCATATTCAGTAATTACAGAGCACACCCGCCCACTGGTCTCCGTCACTATAGTGAAAATGTACCAAAAATGTACCGAACTAAAGAACCCTGTACCGAAATCATACTGAACCGAAATGTCTCTGTACCGTTCCACCCCTAATGCTGATGGTGACATTCTCTCCTTCATCTGTATATCACTCATACATAACCTATAGTGGTATATGCATGCAAGAGCACACTAAACTGTTTGATACCTCATGAGGTATTCACACTGTCACTCATAATACTCCACTGTGAAAACGTTCTCATTTACAGAGGGCTCTAACTTTAGTCGTGGGTGGCTGTTGTGGATATTATACGCTGCAAGGAGGGCTAATGGGACATTGGAGGAGCAGGGCTCACTGACAAAGTACTCTGCCTCAAAATTTAAACGGGCACAATTTGTATATGAAAAATAGCATAAATGTACATGAATATACGTGAATAACTGTTACCTGATATTCACTGGGTCCTGTCGTAAGTGACTCGGACTTTTGGCAGCTTTCATTTTGTTAGTACATAAAGTGAGAAGCTTGTTACATAAGGATTCCGCTGTCTTTGCAGGGCTTAAACTTTTATCTAGAGACGGAATTTAAAGTAATGAAAACAGTGGAGATTTCTGTGCAACAGGTTGCCTGGTTTTTTTTGGGGTTCTTTTTTCTCCTTGTGTTGAAACACATTTAATTGGAGGTCTTCACTCTGTGTTCTGTCCTGAACTAAGAAACTCAGTGGATTTTCCAATCAAGGCTGAGAATTTTTTTTTTTTTTTTTTTTGCTTCAAACGATGGTCTCCAAAGAATAAGTCCAATTATTTCCAACCTTTACAACCGAGCTCTCACTGCAGCTGCACCTTAATAATTAGGATCACAAGTTCTCTAAGGAGTGCCATTCAACTTTAGCAGTCTTTTCCCCTGACAGGATGAGCAAAAATAAGATAAAGTGGGCTCTTTAAAGAAACAGTTCAACATTTTGTCAAAACACTTCTTCACTTTTTTTTGATAGAGTTGGATTAAAACAGTGCCCTGGACTCCCAAAAAACACCCACAAACCACATGAACGCTTACGTATTGGCATGTCCTACGATGGGCATTTCATTTACACACAAACATCTGTAGTTTTGGGGTTTGTCTTGAGCTTTAAGTGTTTCTTAGTAAAGGCAGCAGGTTTCCAGCAACAAGTGGAGATGTGTTAGAATCACTATTGTTGAAGGATGGCCAAACTGTTGTTTACTAAGAAATAGTTACAGCACGGAATCACTTTGAAAATCAAAGACCTATTTCCTCCATTTTTATTACCTTTCAGGGATGGGACTTAATGTTTCTTTTTGCTGACGGTGAAGGACCAGAATATCAGTGATTATTACTGATTTAAAAAAAAAAAAAAAAAGAATTCTGCTTTTGATTCCTGAAGAATCTCCTGAAAAGTGAATAAAATCAGCGCAGTTAAAAGGTGTCTGATCTTTTGCAGCGGACATAATTTGTACTGAATAACTTCTGACAAATGTTGTATTCCCTTCCAACATCAAAGGCTTTTCCACCTTTTTCCCCTTTCACAAACAAACTTAAACTTAATCAAATCAGATGAGGAAGTGTATTTGCATGTGTTGAACCATTATATCAAACACAATCTGTGTCATTTCCAGTTGTGCTCATAAGTTTACATACCCTAGCAGAATTGGTTATTCTTGGGCCATTTTTCAGAGAATTTGAATGATAATACAAAACCCCTTCTTCCACTCATGGTTAGTGGTTGAAGGTGAAGCCATTTAACATCAAACAAATGTTTTTGCTCTTGTTAAATCATATTGACAACAGAAACATGCCCTGGTTCATAACACTCTGTACTGGCCCCGCCTCCTTTAACATCAACGACAGCTTTAAGTCTTTTGTGGTAGTTGTGGATGAGGCCCTTTATTTTCTCAAATGGTAAAGTTGACAATTCTTCTTGGAAAAACACTTTCAGTTCCTTGAAGATTTTGGGTTTTCTTGCATGAACTGCATGTTTGAGACCTCCCCAAAGTGGATCAATTCAGTTCAGTTTGTTTTTTATTTATAGAGCCCAGTATCAGAACAGCATTGCCTCATGGAGCTTCACAGAATTTGGTGAATGTAGAACTAAACAACAGTCAATGAAGCAGATGGGTTAATGTCCCAGGCATCCCCCCATCCTTAGACCCTCCTTCCTTTCAAAGAAAAACTCCAAAACCCAGTGGGAAAGGAGAAACCATGACGAGAACCACAGTGAAGGAGAGGTCCACTCCCATGGACGGACAGGCTGTAGATGAAGCAGGACTGACGGACATCCATCTGAGGATGTTAATGGTTTTGAGGTCAGGAGACTGAGATGAACACGCCTTCACCTCCACTTTTTTCTGCTGTAGCAAATGACAGGTGGACTTTGCCTTGTGTTTTGCACATTGTCAGGGTATGTAAACTTATGAGCCCAACCGTAGAGATGAAACCTTTCACTTTCCGACAGACATGTTTTTTTAAAGTTGCTGAACCACCCCATGTTGAAAAACTGACTTCTGCTGGACAGTGTTGTTGTTTTGTCAGTATTTTCATTATTTTTATTTTGTGAGAGGATTTTATGCCCCCTTTTTATTTATTTGAAAGAGCATATTTGTTTTTGGATTTTCAGTCACTGGCTTTGTAATGCTGTAGATTTTGGTTTGTGAAGTGTCTTGCACATGATATGCATGTGATCCTCTGTCACTAACCTCTGCTGTTTTATGTTTTTAGAGCAACTCTGCCACTAGTCAGGTTGCTGCATGTCTGTGATCCTGAAGACACTTTAAACATCCCAGGATGTCTCTGACACTCCCTCCTACATGTTTTGTATGCCAAATGTTTACTTTGAGAACTTGTTCAAGTCACACTGTTGTTTTGCTGGTTCTTTAAGTGATCAGACACAGCATCGTTTTACACAGAAACAGGAAGCCATACAAAAAGGTTACCGACTTGGATAACACCTGCCACATTTTCTACAAAATTTGCCATAAATGTATCTACAGGCAAATTGTATCTTGAAAGACTTTAATGTGTCATTAAGCTTTGTAAAGTCATAGAATTCAAAGCATCTTATCATATTTATATATGATGATGCTTTTCAATCTTTTACTCAAAAAACAGGAGACTACAGGAATTTTAAATTTTATTATTCTATTGTTTAAAAGTCTGTGTCAACTTGTTTTGCTTTTTTGTGAAGTCATGATTAACTATCAGAAATAGATAAAGCAGCATTAATAAGCTTATAATGCGATTGATGGTTTTTAACAGAGGTCTGATTGTGCATCAAAATGAATCAGAACACATTTGGGTGCGTACGCCTTGGTAGTCATTTGTCGTTTACTATTTGTTAAGCTGTCTGGACAGATTTCGTGTTTGGTTTATTATGAGCAAGGGGCAAAACACCTGTTGCACTGACAAGGTACAAAGACATTGCCTTCAAAGCCAGTGGTTCCCGGGTTTAATCGTTTGCTAAGCTTGTTGGATGTAAATAGGTATTTTATTATATTTATGTATTTTATAGTCAGATTAAGGGTGGTCTGAGAGAGAAACTTTTGCCTCATGCCTTATTTGGACATACTGCACATAAACTGGGAGTGATTTGATCTGTCATTTTTTCAAAATCTGTTTAATACTTTGAATGCCAAATGTGGCCGGTGGTGCTTCTTTTTGGGGGCAGTGATGTGGTCAGGTCATAGGAACCGGATTTAGAAATGTTTGAATGGAAGGACTTGGACTGGTACAATAAAACATAACATTAAACACTGTCACTGAGTCGAGTGTTTATTCGCCTTCTTCATACTTTTAGCATATTTTAAGTACACTACAGTTGCAGAAAAAATGACTAGACCATCGAAAGTCATCAGAAACAATGTTTATGTACGGTGGCCCTGAAGTGCAAAACATGAATGCAAAAGAGAAAAGCCAAATACGAAAGAGAAAAGGCAAATACAAAAAAGAATACAAGTAAAAAAACAACTATGGAAGAGAAAACTAATGCAAAAGAGAAAAATGCTAATATGAAAGAAAACAAATACGACAAAACAGATACAAAAGAGAAAACATGCAAAAGAGAAAACAAATGCAAAAGGTAACTCAAATACAAAAGATAAAACAAATGCAAAAGAGAAAAAAATACAAGAGGTAACGTAAATACGAAAGAGAAAACATGCAAAAGAGAAAAAGCAAATATGAGAGAGAAAACACAAATGCAAAAGAGAAAACACAATTACAAGAGGTAATGCAAATACGAAAGAGAAACATACAAAAGAAGTCATGCAAATACAAAAGAAAACACAAATATGAAAGAAAAAACATATGAAACAAAAAATACAAAAGGGAAAACGCTACAACATTAACTAACAGAAAAGGATGGTACCTTCGGGTGGTATGACTTGATACTGATTTGACGACATCACTGCTCATCCATTTATCCAGAAATATTACATTTTTTTCCTAATTTGCCGGCAAACAGATTTTTTCTGACTCTTTTATATTTGTGTTTTCTCTTTCATATTTGTATTTCCAATTTTGCATTCATATTTTGCACTTCAGGGCCACCGTAGTAATGCAATCAAGTACTAATTCCTGTGTGTATCATGTGACAAACAGAAAACACGGAATGTCTAAAAGCACTGTTTTTGTCAGTACAGTGTCATAGATATTGATGTAAGAACTTATATGATTTGATTATTATCAAGAAAACCATGGAAAATGGATAGATATCAGCTCGGAAATTAAACTACCATAGTTTTCTAACTATAAGTCGCACTCTTTTTTCATAGTTTGGCTGGTTGCAACATACTCGACTATATGCGACTATATGCGACTTGTATTTTTTTTTTTTCTTCTTCATGATCCATTTTTTGACAGTTGCGACTTTTACTCCAAAGCGACTTATAGTTAGAAAAATACGGTACTATGAGTTATTTTTGTTATTATATTTGTCCACACAAATGTACCTTTAGTTGTACGAGGCATTAAAATGAACAAGAAATTGAAGAAAACATAGGATGTCTAATAATTTTTTGCACAATTGTACTTGATCTTATATTAAACTTTTTTCTTTTTGTTTTGTTATAACAAATACTATGAATATTCTATGTGAAAATGGCAGAATCCAAATTACATCTTGGAGCTGCAGAGGTAAAGAGTACTTTTCCATTAAAAACATTTTTTATGTGTTTGCACAATATTTGAACATTTAAATTTAATGTTAGTTTAGATTTCCATTTCAAAAGGAAATACTGTCCAATACCACTACTGTACAAAGATTTGACACAACAGTGATCACCTTTTCAACACACTGGTAAGGATTAAACCAACTAATTTTCCTTGTAACATCGAACAAAAAGCAGTAATACGTTCACAAGTCTGAGTTGTCAACACTTAACCCAACAATGAACTTTTCACATAAATCTAATGCAGATGGATGCCTTAAGTACTTTTTAATTATGTGATAAACCCGGGGGTTTATTGGGTGTCTGTACAAAACTAGGAACAGGGTGTTTCAAACCAGCTCCCCCTCCAGCTATAACAGTTCCATGCTCCTCTACCACTCCTTAAGAATCCAATGCTGACATGTATAATTTAGTCAGAGGAACTTGTATTTTTAAAATACTGTACGTACTTTGACATAAGTACAGACTTGGAACAGGTTTTCCACTGCTATCAGTCTTACAGTCGCAGAAAGATGAAAAGTTCATCAAAAACAGTGGTTATGTAATTAAGTACTAACTCCTGTGTGTATCATGTGACAAACACAAAAAGAAAACATGGAATGTCTAAAAGAAATAACAGTACAGCATTATAAAAGCAATCATTTACTCAGAAAAGTATTTTTGTATTATTTTTAAATGTTTTTATCTATAGACTGTGGAAAAGTGACATCTATTAAATTGCATTTATTATCCATTATGTGTATGAGAAATGTGCTATTATTCCACTGCTGGTAACTTGATGAAGCTTAAATGTGAAAGTTATCATTTCAGAAATTAAATGTTAGGCCAGTGTTTTTCAGGTGAGAACATACAGTCATGAAAAAACTATAAGACCATCAAAAGTCATCAAAAACAATGGTTATGCAATCAAGTACTAACTCCTGTGTGTATCATGTGACTAAAATAGACAGAAAAGAAAATATGGAATGAATAAAAGCACTTTTTGTCAGTACAATGTCATAGATATTGATATTAAAACTTATGTGATTTTGGTTATTATCAAGAAAACCATGGAAGATGGATATCAGCTCCTAAATTAAACCACTATGAGCTAGTTTTGTTGTTATCATTATATTTATCCAAACAAATGGACTTTTAGTTTTACCAGGCATTAAAATGAACAAGAAATGAAGAAAACATAGGGTGGTCTAATAATGTTTTCCACAACTGTAGTTTGGTCACATAATGAAATTCAAGAAAATACAACAAATCTGGAATCATTAGATTGAAGAGGAGGAGGAGGAGGAGGAAGAGGGGGAGGTGAATGAATGAATCTATGATGAAATTGACAGGCATTTCTTTAAACCTGCTACAGATTTATATTTGTTTTCTTTATTATTATTATCAATATTATCATTATTATCATTATTATTATTATTATTATTCATTCATTCATTTTCTGAACCCGCTTTATCCTCACTAGGGTCACGGGGCATTATTATTATTATTATTATTATTATTATTATTATTATTATTATTATTATTATTATTATTATGATGCACGTTATAAATATAATCTATATAATATAATGCATGTGTCTGTTTTCACCACTTGGTGGAGCAATTACTCAGTATTGTGAATGTGTAGATCCTGTATAGGTTGGGCATGGTTTGTCATCACTAAAGGGTTCCTCTTAAATCTGGTGGATCTCTTTACTCGTCCTCCTGATTTTAGGGTTTGTCTATCGTCTGTGAGTGTGTGCTCTGCCCCTCCTTCCACAGATTCCTCCTCTTCTATAAACAGTCCTTCTGGTCTGCCTTTTGCCTCAATAAGGCAGTGCTCCTCACTTTTTTTTTTTATCTGACTTAACCCTTTTATTTCCCCAACAAATAACTCATTTGCATCACTATTTAAAAAGTGGAAATCTGTGTAAATTGTGAGTTTTTCAGAGGAAACACTCCATTTGTTTTCACATGACATCACCCAGTGACAAGACACAAACTCAACAGAAGGCCAAGACAGACAGATGGACCAAATCCTGATGTTATCCTCCTCCTCCTCCTCCTCTTCCTCCTCCTCCTCCTCCTCCAGTCTTGGGAGGTTCATATAATCAACTTCTCCTCACTCTCCAAACATGCATCCTTATGAAGCCGTGTAAGTCTGATGTCAGGGATCCAGCAGCGTTAGTTTAGAAGAGGATCCAGGAGAGGAGAAGGTTTTCACTGCAGCCCCGTCTCTGGAACCTCACACTTGAACCTGCATCCTGACGACAGGTGGGTGACACCAACAGACGCATTCACAAACATTATCCTCTTCAGTTAACATTTTCATTTTCTCATCTTGCACATGTAACTCACGCCTTTAACTCCTTTTGTGTTCTGTGTCAGTGCACATACTTTTACGCTGTTATCAAATTCTTCTAGTTGGGGTCTCGTCCACTACATTACTATATTTGTACGTGCTTTAGACCCTTCTGTGCTTGTGCTGTGCTTGCCCGGTTGCTGAGAAACACGCAGGGTTACTCCAGGAAGACAAACGCATTTCTATGAGTGGCTGCATGATTTGTTTCTGTTAAGTCTCACACAAGTGTTTATGTTTGAACCGCTGAGCAGACTGCAAGTAGAACTTATGCAGTCTTTGTTTAGAGCATATGTTATTCAGTGTAAACAACAAGCAATCATTAATTCAAAAACTTTAATCTTATTTGAAAGATAGGTGGTTGGTTATATGCCAGAAAGGTCAACTTCCTCTGTTGTGTAGAAGGTTCACAGTGGCAGATGTGTTCAAGACAATTACTGTCCTGTCTTATACAATATTAACAATTTATTCATTTGATAAATAGTTGCAGAATTTTTTTTTTAGACTGCCATATGTTTTCTTCAATTTCTTGTTCATTTTAATGCCTGGTAAGAACTAATGGTAGATTTATTTGGACAATTGTATGATAACAACAAAAATAGCTCATAGTGGTTTAATTCCAGAGCTGATATCTATCCATTTTCCATGGTTTTCTTGATAATAACCAAAATCACATCAGTTCTTACATCAATATCTA
>JAPTGZ010000005.1:10673677-10685638 GCA_029814645.1 Fowleria isostigma | reverse complement strand
TTTCAGTACACCTGGTTTAATTAATGATCAGCTCATCATCCAGTTCTGCAGAAGCCTGATAATGATGTAACGGCTTCTAGGTGTGTGGAAGAGGGAACCATCTAAAACATGCAGGACACCGGCTCTCTAGGACCGGAGTTGCCTACCTCTGCCCTAGCCTGTCCAGCCATCCTGTTTCCTCTGTGTATTCAATACTGAGAAAACTGTCTGGAACTGCTCCAGTCACTGTTGATTCTGCCCAATCTATTTTATACCAGCCCAATCACAAACAGGGCAGGTGTTTGGCAATAAATCATAAACCCTGACTTCTTTTTGTTGTGAGTCAAAGTCAGTCCACAAATCTCTTTGCAACCATTGTTGATTGTTTAAAAAATAAGGATTAAATTACAAATCACACCCTGTATTCTTACATTTCTCTGATAAAAGTATCACGTCCATCTTATCTGTGATTGGTTTACTCAGCACCTGTTAGGCCAGCCTTCATATTTGGATTCAAGCCCTGCGATTCCAGACTGTTTTCTCAGTATTGAATACACAGAGGAAACAGGACGGTTGGTCAAGCTACTGTCACCACTGAACATTGTTTTAGCAATGTTTGCTGAGTAAATAGATCTAACGTAACGCTCACAGATCGCTGCTGATGTTTTCCCTGTTACTCACCCCTGGGTTCAAATACCCAATGTCTCCTGTTTCTCCATCTTTGTAGGTGATCTTAACATGTTGATGGCTGCGGGAGTGAACCATCATGTCCCATGAATAGCCATACAAGCCATTAGTCCAATTGTTGTAACCCTATAGTAAGACAAAAAACAAGACATTGACCAGGATGATAGCATGATTATTTTAACCCTATAATGCCAAACGTATCATATTTGATACATGAGTTTTGAAGCAGTTTACATGATCACTGTGATATTTCTTTTTCTTGAAAAACCTGATATAAGCAATTAGATACATGCAATACATGGATAATCCACGACTGAGCAGTAATTAGTTCAGAGGTCTTTCCAGTGACACTATTTAAGAGGTCTTCCAGACTTCCGTTGGTGGATTTCTCGTTGCTGCATTTCTCATTGCTGCATGATAGTAACACTGAAAAACATTCTTATGTTTTTGTTATATTGTGCTTTTGTTTATTCAAAATATATATATGTTTGAACTTTGAGACCCGATGTATCCCAGATGATACAAATTGAAACACATACATGGAAATTGCCATTTGAAAAAAAAATTTTTTTGGGGTTGTTCAGAAGGACAAATAAAGGCTCCAGTTTCAATGAATTGGAATTTTCTGTCAATTATTGAATGGTTCAGGCTTTACAGGGTTAAAAAATTACTTTTCTTTTATCCTAATTTCTAGCTGTTTCTTTTTAAAATTTTACATACATTACAACTCAAAATTGATAGAGAGCAGTGGGGAAACGGAGTGTCTGTTTCTGTAGGACTTCCACCTGTTTGCTGACAAATGGAGTCTAACTGCTGTTTGCTGACAGTGTTGACAGATTAAGCAACTACAGTATCAGTCCTGTGACTCAGAGAGGATTAAAGGCCTTTGTTGACAGCAGACTGCAACCTCTGCCCAAAAGTACTCAGCGACTTAGTGCAGTAAATGAAATGTAGCTTAAAAACTGTTGTAATCTGACATAAAAACATCCAGTGAGGCAGATGTACCTGTGTGATGAAGTGGGAGTACGGCAGGAAGAACTGCTCTAATATGTAAACAATGGCAAAAATGGCTCGTATCTTGTGTTTAAGTCTTAATTTGGATGATTTGGTGGCAGATGAGGTCTCCTGGCGTTCGGTGCTACTGCTCTGGGTGTCACTGTAAACACAGGAGGAACTGGGCTGAATGTCCAACGACGTGAATGGCAGGACTCCCCTGAGGAATTCTGGGAAATGGCTGAAGAATCTTCTTGGCCAGTCGGTATAGCAGAAGAGAGGACTGGTGGCCAGCATTGTGTAGGAAAACATCCCTGCGGTCAATGAAACTCTTTAGATTGTTATGACATTTTTCATTATTGCAGTTTTGAGTGATTTAATGGCTTTTTTCTGTGCATTTTATGCCACCAGTTTAGTATGAGCTTGACAATAATTATCTATACACATACAGTGCAACTAATGAAGAATAGGAACCACTTATTAACAATAAAAACAAAAATTAAATTTCAGTTTCTTCCAGTGTTTTGGACAAATCATGCTTTTTTTCCTGTCTACCTAACCTCAAGACAAAACATGAGTGAATTATTTTCTTTAGAACACTTGGAAAGGTGTCAATGTGGATTATGTGTTCAAGATAACACCAGTTTTACATAAAAAATAAAGCTCCAGTGGGAAGCAATGATTGGAGAAACAACTCACATTGAATATATTACAACACACAGATTACAATTTAATATTTGTTGAAGAAAAGACTCCAGAAAAAGCACTTATCACCATTTTAAAATGTAGGGATTTTTAACACACCCAAATGAATTCAATATATTACCCCACCCTATGAGCCTGTTACTGAAATATGCAAAGAAATTACTGACAATAAAATAAAAGTGTTTCAAGATGAAGAGGATGCATTAAAAACAGTACCAATCAAATCTCAATGATAGAAAATATGTAGAAACTGTGATGGAAATATGGTGTTTGTTTCATCTAGTTATTTTTAATATAGCTGAATAGAAGCAATTATCACAAATATGCAGAATAATTGCAGTTGGCGCAATAATTTATTAATAATAATATAAATAAATAAGTAATGTTAAATAAATATGAGAAGAGTAGAACAGAAAACATACTTTATTAAATGTGTTTATAACAATATACTCACCAATGCTGAAAAGCTGAGAGTTCATACAGTGGAAGTAGGAGACAAAGAAGAATGCATACGGTCTTGTGGCGTCAAAGAAAAGCAGGTATCCTGCAGTCAGATCCAGAACGAGACCACCTCCATGCACCACCAGCACACTCACTAACTCCACAGGAAGAATGAGTCTAAGAGACACAGAACACAGCACTGTCAGAGATATAAGATACAACAGTCACAGATTAAATGCTGAAGTACTGTTTGTTGGTACATACTTAAAAGGGTCAAAAAGCCAATGATGCGCCAGGTACGACATCGAGTACCCCTCCACCCAGTCAGCATCCAACTTCTTAATCCCAGCAATGAAGTATACAATAAAAATCTATGGAAAAATAGTCAGTATTAGAATGACTGTAGACAAACCTTGTGCATGAGCAGTGATGAAATGAACATATGTTCCAGATGCACTAACCTGTGTTCTCAACAATGTGTAGTTCCACAGCGGCACGTGAGCGTTTCTTATACTGGGCCTCCGCAAACCATCAATGGACCTATATAAAGACCACAAAGTACATTTCTAACTCTGTTGAGCTCAAAGAAAAAGACACTAAATAGACCACAGGTGCCCAAACTTTTTCAGATTATACTACAAAAGAAATATTCGGTGTCTCTTAAGAAAAAATATACCATGTAATTCCAAAATATCTACATTTTTCACTGTCTTTTGCACCATCAAATTAATATTGAATAAACGCAATTTGCTGCATTCTAACACTACTGGGTAATGTTAGATTGTTAGCAATAGGCTGAACACCAAATAACTGAAACCTTTCTGCAATTCTTACAATTCAAAGGTTAAAACACACAGATAAAAACATAACTATAGCTATGTATTTAACTCTGCCAAGTGGGGACCCAGAAAAAACAGGTCTGCAATCTGTTTTGGGTCCCTAACAGTTTGGGAAAGCCAGGTTACAGACCAATGATTTTACTATTTAGGGAATATGTGACTAAAATCAACTTTTTCTACCAACTACTGACAGCATTACTTATTAATAATATAATATTCTTCCTCTTCAGATAATCAAATGAATACAAGTTTATGTCTTTTACCACTAAAGTTAAATTAATGTTTTATACATCTGTGTTAATTTATTATCCATGCAATAAACACTGCAATAAACTGTACTCACATGTATAATCTGTACACGTGTCTATATATTATGTATGTAGATATGTGTGCATAGGTGTATGTATGAGTATCTCTCCTATCCAACCTGTGGCATGATCAGCATGTGCACAGCTGTAAATAGTATTCATTTTTTGATTTGTCTTTATTTTTGATTTTGTTCTTGTGTGCTGTCTCTCTCTGCTGTAAATCTGGAATTTACCCTTGTGGGACTAATAAAGGAATATCTTATACCATTTTTACACAAATTCTTAGTTATAAAGTGAGAACACCTCAGTTTGGTTTGATGAAATGTGACCATCCATCTTCCTTTCGTCACATTCCAGAGGCTTTCACTTTGGTTCAAGTCTGGACATTTGAAGCTACCTCATAATCTTGCCCAGAGTTGTATAAATAGACAACCCTATAAACATCGACCTACCAGTATCTGTTACCATCCATGAGCGTGAGCTGGAATCCAATGAGACCATAGAGGTATGAGTGATTGTTCCAGGCGGTTTTATCCAGAAAGAAGATGTACCAGTAAGTGGATATGAACATAAGGCAGGAAAGTCTGTAGAAACACCCGAGCATGATCCCAACAGCCCCTACAATGAAAACATGATGCACAACTCTGCTTAAGTTCAGACTTAAAATTTTGAGTTTTTTGCATTAGTTAGTTTCAAAGATGAAACCTAAAAAATTTAAATTTATGTTCACTAGATTTCCTTTCATCTCCACGACAGACACTGACTTCCATGCAACCTGGATCACTGTCATAGAAGCTTCCACCAGCTTCTATAAACAGAGGTGAAACAGGTGTAAAACTTCTAAAATAAAACAGGAGCGTGACGCACCAAGAAGCATGATCATGTAAACCAGGTACATCCAGTCCATGGGCAGAGGGTGTAAGAAGTTAAAGAGTGGAAAGCGACAGACGGGTGCTCCATCCAGGTACTTGTAATCCAAATGACTGAGGCCACGTTCCTGTGTGATGTCAATTGCCATCAGCATACCTAAAAAGAAGAACCCATGAAAGTAGAAAGGTTTAACAGGACTTTCAACTTTTTCATATACATTGATGCATCACATTCTACATAATCATCATATGTTTGTAGTATCATGGTTGTATCTGATAGGGAACCCACAAATCAGTTTTTTATCGTGTTAAAAGCTTTAAAGTTTAGTCACTTAGTCCACTTTAAAACAGCACAATTTAGATTCAAAATAAAAACAATCAGCTGTCTGCTCATATTCAGAGTTTGTTTAAAATGCAGGAAAGTGTTTATATTTTCATAGGAAGTAATGTGTTTAAAAAAATTCTTATGCTAGTATAAATATAAAGTAATTTTGTCTTTCTGCTGTTAGAGTAAACGTTTGGAACTATTTAAATCCCAAAAGAAAAGACTGTACAACATTATTAATGTTAATTTTTCTGTTACTCAAACTACTAACTTGTTTAGTTTTTGTTGTTGCTATTGGTACTAAGCAAAAGGCATTGGTCGATATTATATTTTGTTTGGTGATATGAATAAGGGGGTAGGCAGAATAAACTTAAGCTTCAACCGATTCCTTTTCAGAAATTTTGTCAAACATTGTATCTTACACAAGCTTGAAATGTCTGAATAAATACAAACTGAAACTGAAATGAACAATGTATCTCTAAAATTTTCTAATTTCTTCATGATCTCAAAGCTTTTTCAATATTCTAGAATTTATCTCATTTATGAAGGGGACTTTTCTCAACTCATAAAGACACAAAGACATTTAACTAAACAGGACAGGGATGAAAAACTATAATATAAATAGAAACCAAAGCTGTCAAACAAATTTACTGGAATAAAAAGTACAACATTTTCCTGCAGGACGCAGTGGAGTAGAAGAATATGGAAATACTCAAGTCAAATAGACATAACTGAGATGTGCATAAGTTCCCAGTTCCATTCTACGGTTTCTTACCAAACAAGCAGCGAAAGATGCCCAGAGAGGCAGGGTCTGTGGGACGGTTCAGAAGGGCCACCAGGCTGTGCCAGGAGCTCAGGTCCTCCTTCTTAAACCCAAAGATCTGCTCCATCCTGCTCTTGGACTGTGATTTGTCTTTTGGAGGAGCTGCATCCTTCTTTGCAACTTGTTCCCCTTCATCACTGCTCACATGAGCACCTGGAAGTTCAGCAGACACACACTGTTAGCCTCCTCTCATTCATTCATTCATTTATTTCAAGCAAGCGAGTAAGCAATTTATAACACAAATAACCTACATGCAACAATATCTGATAATGTAAATACATTCAACAGAATACATACAAGTTCAATAGTTCAAATTAATTCATTTAGGCTCGAAAAGAAGAGGGGAAGAAGAAAACATTTAATCCCACCCCCATTTCTCATCAATAACAACATAATAAAGTTTCAATACCTCCCCTATCTATAAACTTCGATTCTGAACAATAATCAAATAGGCCTAGGAGATTATAATAAACTAATTTAACAATGTTTATATTATAAACAAAAATATATGTGAACTAATAGGAACCCTACACATTCATGGTGGTGAATTCATGGTCCTCTCATCAATGTTTATGAGCCAGACGGTACGTGAACATGATCTGGACCATTTTATCTTGCTTTACTGACACGAACTTCTTAATTAAATATTTACAGCACAAAACAATATTGTTAATACATTCATTTTATAACAGTTTATCCGTGGATTAACATATTAATCTGTGTGGTCGGTAGTCTGGCTGAACCACAACACAAACTATCAACAGCATTACCTGCAGTCGCGTCTCTTGTCTCCATGTTTACAAATGTGTGAGATTTATCAGATTTTGGATGGAGGCATGGGTTCGTAGAGGTCCCCTCTTCTGCTCCTGGTCCAGGTGGACGTGTCCTGGCTGGTCACGTACATGAAACGGACAGAGTTACGTGTCACAGTGCGCACTCAGACGGCCTGGTCCAGCGGAGTGGAGGAGGAGGAGGAGGGGCAGGAGGGGCGGCATGCGGAAGTAGACAAGGTAGCCGTGCGCTGATTGGTTGACCGATCCACGTGACTACACGGTTCCATAACATTTTGTTTTTTGTTTTTTTTAGTTGACGAAATATATACACAAGCGTACAAACATTTCAGGATGGAAAGGAATTATAACATTAATATCATAACAACAAAGATAAAGTAAATAGTTATAAAATAAAATTTAAAATAAGCTCCAGGTTAATTAAAGTTTAGGCAACATTATATTTTTCATAGACTCCTGGTTTTGATTGCTTTGAGATTTAAACTTTTCCTCAATGCTTTGTGAATAAGGTCACAATGCAGCTTTAAAAACAATAACGTTGACGTATGACATAGAAACTGTAACCCTCTGCAGTGTTCAGTTCAACAGAAATGTTCTTTTTAAATGTATTTACTTATTTATCCAAAATAAAATAGAATACAAGTTGCTAATCCCCAACCAAGAAATGAAACAAATAAGAGTGGGGTGGAAGTGGGAATGTTTTTGATTTGTTTGTTCAACACATGCAATTCTGAATTCTTGTGATGTGTGAAAATAATTTAAACGATAAAAGTTGGTTTAAAGAACAAAACAAAACAAAACAAAAAAATCCAGTAATGTTTGGTCATTGTTTAGCAAATTTGAAATAGTATATTGAATTTGGCTATGATTAAGAAAAGGTTGATTACATACATCTTGTCTAGGGTGTTTTTTTGTTTGCTTGGTTTTTTTTTTAGACAAACCAAATAGTACATGTTGGATATTTATTTTAAGTAAAGAGTCAACTTTGGTATTCAACAAATCATTAAGATCAATCTATAATATGTGAGTGTGAGTGCAGTCAAAAAATAAGTACAGCGTAACATTATTTTATATTTTATGAGATTGGTTTTGACTGGATAGACGGATGGACAATTTTAATTGTTCATTAGTGTAGTATTGATCCATGTGCCAGTATTTTTGAGTAATAAAACACTGCATTTGATTCAAAAGTACAATTGTTTAACCCTTGTGTGGTTCATATTTTTGTTATTCAGCCAGCCTTTGCCAGAAAGTATTTATGGAATAAAGTGCTACTCGTTTTTAGTTTTTTGTTGGGTTTTTTTTTTTTTAAAATAATGGGATATAATTAAGATATGAGATTCATTTAAAAAATAATTACTCATTAATAAAAAACAAAAATGGGTCCCACCGACCAAACACCAAACAAGGGTTAAAGCAAGTACTTCGTCCACTTCTGCTTTAGATAATAAAATGTTAAATATGTCCTTCATTTACAACACTATCCATAATCCACTAGGCATAGTTTGTTTTCAAGATCTACAAATCTAATTGCCTCTTCTGTTCATATGTTCTCATATTCTTCATGTGCTGGATGTATAACTCTATTCACAAATTTTATTTATTTTTTTGTATGGATTTTTTGCAGACTTGTGCATATATGCTCTTTTTCATTTTATTTTGTATTTTTTGTTTCTATTTTTTTCCTCTTTCTTGTTAATGTTTTTATGTATCTCTGTGTACACATGTATGAAGTGTATATGACAGTATTAATTATGGTGCATGTATGTGAATTGCCACTGTAAATGAAGTGCATAAGCTCGAAATGAACTAAACTAAACTAAACTAAACTAAACTAAACTAAACTAAACTAAACACTGACGGAGTATTTTTTGGGCGTTGCGCCTTTAAGCCGATAGGGGGCAGCACCGACAACAGCCTCCAGTTAAGACGAACCGACAACACTATTAAATGATAGAAGAACAACAACAAAAGCAGCCACTGATTTTTGGAGCAGTTACACATCATCAGCTTCTTTCCTTGGTTGTATTTTTGCTCTAAATAGCAAGGATGTAAGTGGCACGGCGGAATATTTTGCTGTCTGGATATTTGTCCGATAAAGCGACTTGTCAGAGCCGCTGTTCTTCTTTCCAAACTTGTTTTTGGTTGTTGATTCGGCAGCTAAGCTAGCTCTGAGGTTAGCTCACCATCTGGACATAAACGTCTGAAACAACAAACATTTTATTGAATATACTGCACACCTGTCTTTCAAGAGGCGGTTTAACTAAACCTCAGGTGAGTTTTTGTCCGTGTGAACGCTGAACACATGGTTTTCATTAGTACCAGAGGGAGTGTGTCCTCTACATTCTTTCACTGAACTCCATTGGAATGTATTTTCACTTACTTTTAAATGGGACCTGTAATAGATAATGGGTTTTTATGAAACAATCCAACACTTTTAGTCTAATCTTCTCATTAGATGGAAACATAATGATCAAGTAAGGCTGTGGAATGTGGCCAAAAATATCATCCTGAAAAAAAGATCAATGGGTGTCAATCTATTTTCACAATCTCAAATCATTATTTCTTTGCAGTTTAATGGCTAATTATTGATTGGAATTTAAAAATATTAGATGTTTATTTTCAGTTGTATTTTTTTTATGGTTAAATATGTAGAAGTAGGAAACAAAGCAATTAAACTAATAAAGTGTTAGGTATTAAAACTGAAGTACGAGAGCAAAATATTATGCATTGTGTTTTGACAGTGTAAACAAAATAAAGCAATAAGACAAAAATGTTGCGATATAACATTATGTTGTGATGATTTTAGCCACTGATCTACAGTTAAAAAAAATCCCAGTACTATAATTACAACATGAAATAAAGGTATGTAATGATAATAACATGTTTTATCAGCCACCCTATAATCAAGACATATGTATCATTTAAAGGTGGATGTATTGATGAAAATATATTAAATAATACATTGCTCTAAACTGTTTGATCATTACTAATCATTAATGATATTTTAATATCCTGTCTTGCTATAGTTTTACATACATTAATTTGATTGATTGTTTGATTGATTTTGAGCTTGTGCACTCCATATACAATACTGCTTCAATTCACAATAACAGAAAAATAACATAACATCCACATGTATGTTCATTTCATTTTGTGTACACAAATATCCATAGACATTTTGTGTAAACGTTCATTAGTACACCAAGCAAACTTTGACACAACATACAAAACACAAATGTACCCAATAAAGAGAAAAATACCAATAAAATATAACAGACTGTAGACACCAAACAAAATGATATACATATTATTATGTTTAAACAATATACATAAACATATACAATTCACTATTAATATACAACCCCAGTAGCCCCAAAGGGAGTGAGAAGAAGTGAAACTTATTTACTCCTAACTTCTCTAGATTAATGCTATTGTAAAGTGAACATTTATTGAACATAACACTGGTCAACATCCTGATAGATAGTAGAGAAAACTTATCTGTGATCATTCTAAAAGGTTAAAAAAGGACACCAACCTACAGTACACTAAAGCCAAAGTCCCAAACAGCGTCTTCTCTCATTCTGATAACATTGATTCATTAGTGTCCTCATACAGCATTGTTTAAAGGATTGTTCTTTGAGGTTCACATATGACTAATATGTAAGATTGGATATTTTCTGTGATAAATTAATAATATGAATGGACTCCCGAGTCTGGAAATAAAGATGATGATGAATAAATTATATATAATTTTTTAAGTGAACATTTTAGACATGTATATTCAAACTTTAAAAAATTGTATCATGTTTTAGGCCATTTAAATTAATCGGTGGCAAGTGGTCCTTTTTTTGTTAACCGTAAGTATCAGTAGCCCAAGAGCTTGACAGAAACACAAACAGAACTAGAAGGCTTCCAGTATGAAGAGATTTATTAACACAAACACAAATAACAGAAAGACGAAAGCGGGACGTCTGGTCAGGGGAGCGCCGTGGTGAAGGCACAGACATCTGTTTATACGCTGAGGTCACACCCACTCCGGTTGCCTAGGAGTCACTTGACCAAACAAGAGACGAAGAGAAAGGGACCATGCCCTATGGTTGTCACAAGTTTTTGATGATAGTGCCTGGTGGCTTATATTATTAACACCACTGTGTAGCTGATTTATCATTTCTGATTATTGTTTTGTGTCTTTTGTTTTGATTAATAGTGATGGGAAGTCTGGGAAGTAGGTTCCAGTCCCCACCTCAGGGACCAGAGGAGGCTGCAGAGGGCACAAGTACAGTCACTCACAAACATGGATGTGAATGTAAAAAGAGGAAACGAAATGCTCCATGTGACTGTGAGAGTGAGCAGGATGAAGATGATTCCGTTCTAGATACACCTCGCAGGTGAGTGCCCTCAGCAGATCAAAAATCCATTTAACACTGTAAAGTTATCGATGTTTCCTCTTACCTTCATTTCCTTTTTTTCTGTTTTGTGTTTTCCAAACTTGAGCAGGAAGAAATTGAAAAGCACGTCCAGATATATTTATCAAACTTTGTTTCTGAACGGCGAAAACAGTGACATACGCATTTGTGCCCTGGGGCAAGAATGGAACCTTCACAAAGTCTATCTGTGTCAGGTAAAGGCGAACAATGTGACCACAACACTCAGTCACACCATCATTGTCTTTTTTTTATGACATCCTCTCCCCTCTTGTTTTGTTTCCTGTCTTAAATGTTACAGTCTGGATATTTCTCCAGCATGTTCAGCGGCTCATGGAAGGAGTCAAACATGATGGAAATCAACTTGGAGATTCCAGACCAGAACATCGACACTGAGGGTAAGAAAAATTTGATCAAACGAGCCAGTGGCTGATGAGACTGTATTCTTAAAGGGGTCATATTTATCTAAATCCACTTTAATTAGTCTTTGGTTCATTTATTTGTGTGTTTGGACCCTAATAGTTCACAAAGTTTGAATGCAAACTCTTCAGGTGCTGCAGAGCTATCTTTATGTTCATTTTGATCAAAGTCGAGTGGATTTCTACAACCTGTTTTAATTTCTTCTTGAATTGTTACATCTCTAACTACTTACATCACAACACATATAAGGTCAAGACTTCTCCGAGTACAGCATAACTGTTTGTCAGCAGCAGCGGTTGTAGTCCATACTGAAAATATGTCCAAACTTTGAGCCCATTACCTAAAATGTTCAGT
>JAPTGZ010000005.1:10660041-10673577 GCA_029814645.1 Fowleria isostigma | reverse complement strand
AGTTGAATTAATGAAGAATTCAGACCCAAGCATAGCATTTACAGTTTATATAGACCACAGGGAAATGTTTTAAAATGAACAATTCTGTTTAAAAAAGCAAAATATCACTCCTTAAAGTATTATGTAAGAGCCACAAGTACTAATATGGATGCTTAGTGTAAGTATTAAGTGTAAATTGTTGTAATTATTTCTCATGATGCTTAATTTTCTAAAGCCTAATATTTTGTTAATGCAAACTTAAGTCCTGTGTTTATGGGATCTGCGCTGAACAAACTGAGAACTAGTACTCATTCATTGACCTGATTAAATTTTAAGAAGCATTTGTTTTCTCTTGAGCCTGGATGTGAAAAAGTGATCACTTTCTGGCTGATCTGACATTGACTGTGCCTTCTGGGATACACTCATTGTCAATCATGTGCATGATTTCAAAACAAAAATGTAATTGTTTAGAAAACATTCTTGGTAATAAGTGATCACTCGCATCTCATTAACTGTAATTGACAAGTTCTTGTATATAATATCATTTTGATGGTGGAGGAGTCTGTTAAAAATGTTGATGATTTGGCATTTCTTGATCTACAGTCGCAGAAAAAATGGTTAAATCACCCTATGTTTTCATTTTCTTGTTCATTTTTAATGCCCGGTACAACTAAAGGTACATTTGTTTGGAGAAACATAATGATAACAACAAAAAATATCTCATAATAGTTTAATTTCACAGCTGATGTCTATTCATTTTCTATGGTTTTCTTGATAATAACCAAAATCACATAAGTTCTTACATCAATAGCGATGGCATTGTATTGACAAAAACAGTGCTTTTGGACATTTTGTTTTCTTTTCTGTCTGTTTTAGTCACATGATACACACAGGAGTTGGTGCTTGATTGCATAACCATTGTTTTTGATGACTTTTGATGGTCTAAATTTTTTCCCTGACTGTATTTTTGGAAACTTGGGTCCTGGGGAGATGCCAAATTTTTTTTGTGTATTGAAATAAAGTCTGAGATTTCCTTCTATAGATTATTAGGTAAAGAAGAAAGTCTATGACAGTGAATAAACACAAATTTTCCTTATAGTTGTTTGATGATGGACATGGGAAACTATTTGAAAAATCTAAGTAATAAATTGTCTTTGGATAT
Organism: Fowleria isostigma; assembly: GCA_029814645.1. Taxonomy (NCBI): domain Eukaryota; kingdom Metazoa; phylum Chordata; class Actinopteri; order Kurtiformes; family Apogonidae; genus Fowleria; species Fowleria isostigma. The sequence goes on along the minus strand of JAPTGZ010000005.1, from coordinate 10,672,436 downwards.
CACATTGGAATAGTCCAAATGTTCCAAATTCTAGAGGCTGAAGTTGTGCCCTTACAGACAACATTTGTAATTTCCTGCCTGTGTGTAGCTCTGCAGGTCGTATTTGGATCTCTGTACCGGGATGATGTTCTGATCAAGCCCAGCAGAGTCGTCAGTATCCTTGCCGCTGCTTGCATGCTCCAACTGGTCAGTAAAATGGAAGAAAGGCCTACTTTAAAATACTATATTATATAAAAAAAAGTGATACAAAAGCTAACTGAGCCATGGTTTATTGTTCATAGGACGGTTTGATCCAGCAGTGTGGAGAAACTATGAAGGAAAACATCAGTGTGAAGACTGTGTGTAGCTACTACGCTTGTGCGGGTATCTATGGCTTGGATTCAGTCATGAAAAAGTGAGACTCGGCTCTGTTATGTTTAAGCAATAAATCTTAACATTTGTACTGTGTGGTTACGTGTTACTTTACATGCTGTTGTTTACGTCTTTCCACAGGTGTCTTGAGTGGCTTCTTAACAACCTGATGACCCACCAGAATGTGGACTTGATGAAAGAACTTGGGTACATTTGTTCAGCTCATAATCCAATATAATAACCTTTTTCTAACAAACCCTTGTCTTCACTAATTGGTTTAACATCTATTTTTATCAGGGTAAAAACTCAACAGTTGTACATCTAGTATTTGAGAGTTGTTGGAGTTTTTAATCTTGTTATTATTCAGGGTCCTCACGGGGTCTTAAAAAGTCTTGAAAGATTCAAATTTACAAATCTGCCTTTAATACCTTAAAGAAGTATTTAAAAAGTATTCAGTTTGATATGATAGGTCTGAAATTATGTTGCCATAAATTTGTTTGCTGTATTGTGCTAAAATATGTCTGGAGAAATGTGCAAGCAACAATGAAAGTAACATTAGTCGATTCAGTTCCACCCGTTCCAACCTGACAATTTGTATTGAAATTAGGAACCAGTTATTGTTAACTTTGCAGCCCCCAATGGGAAATGACTCGGAACGGTGGGAATCAAGAATTTTTGCCAGTATGGCCATGAAATAGGCTGCAAAACGGGCATTAAATTCTGTTCAAAGTAGTCTTAAAAAGGTCTCAAAAAGTTTTAAATTTAACTTGTAGAAATCTGTAGATTATTATTTAGTAGTAGTGGTAGTTTTACAATTAGTTTTATTATTTTAATAGGTTTGTGGGTTTTTTTATTTTAAAGAATTAAATACTTATAGTGAAAAAGCGTGGGGACACTCTGGAATGCTAGTTGGGGTTGGGTAGTGGTAACTGAAGATGCCACTCCGGTCAGAGAGGTGATTATGGAAGGTTTATTGGAAGAGAGTTGACAGAAGCAGGCAGTACAGTCTTATTCAAGAGTGAGTCATTAAGTTTGGTGTTTACACTTATATTTCCAAGTTACGCTGTTGGCTGGTGTGTTTATACTTTGGCTGCTCGGCATCATGGGACAGCTTGGGTCTACAAACTGCTAGAAAATATTGGAGCTCTAATTCAGACAGTTAGCTAAGGTAAAGGTAATGATGGACTAATGAGAAGCTAATGATAAGCCAATAAGACAATTAGTAATACTATAGTAGGGGTTGATGAACAGGCTAAATCACGATTATTCTGACAGATTGAATAGACTTTCTAACATAGCTGCCCCCAAATTTAGTTATAAATTTGTAGTCAAAGGAAAGTCTGATTTAGATTTTGTTGTCTTCATCTTTCCAAGGTGGCAGTCGCCTTAGGCAGTGACTGGTCGCAGGTAGATCTGATCTTGTATCTTCACTTTGGCTGCTCTGACTTGTCCGTCCAGGCCTGGACAAGCCTCTATCACTCTGCCAACAGGCCACTGCACTCTGGGTAGTTGAGGGTTGACGATCATCACCACCTGTCCAGTAGTTTGGTTGTCAGTGTCCTTGTGCCATTTTGAGCTTCTCTGGAGGTTGGGTAGATGGTGACAGATGAAGTTGGTCCAGAAGTGGTCCAACAGGATCTGGCTATGTCGCCATCTTCTTCAGCTCAGGAGGTTTCTGGGTGTGTAGACGGCTTGTGGAAGTGATACATCATCCGTACACCATGACGTATTAAAATGGGGGGAAATAAAACTTAATTTACTTGCAGTTTGATTTAGTTTGTGTTCTATTGTTTTAGTTTTGTTTTTCAAAATGGGTGTTTTTACTTTAGATTCAGATAACAAGAGCATAAACAATAACATGAGCTGTTATTATCTGCACAAACCTTTATCTGAGTTTCGGCGCTGTAACTTTGTGATAAGGAGATAATTCAACCACATTTTGGGTGTAAATGGTTTAAGTTGCAGCGTAACAGTGGAGTCATTTAGTGGTGCTCTGTGTTTACAGGGTGGAGATGATGGAGCAGCTCATCCAGTCCTCAGACCTGTTTGTCATGCAGGTGGAGATGGATGTATACACTGCACTCAAAAAGGTACATGGACATGAAGTAGTACAACTACAAGTCATATTGATGTATTCATGTTATTATATTTTTTGCTTGTTATTTATATTTTGTTTTGTTTTTTAATTCTCTTTATATTATTTGTGGGGTTTTTTAATGCTCTTTTTATTGAAAGAGATTTAAATATTTACAAAAACAGACAAATTAGACAGATACTCACAACTATATAGCCCCAGAAAGTAGGTGTAGGGAACAACAAAAACATTTACAGCAGCTCATTATTACCTTGGCATACAAGATTTCAGGGTAAGGAATCAATACATAAAAACACATTTCCTTCAGTTTGAAGATTTTGAGTCTATATTCCTGCAGTCATCCCAGCAAAATTATGTCTGAAAGGCCTCACATATCTCACCCATCTCTCCCAGTGTTGCACAAAAGAGTCCATCTTTAAGTTTAATGAAGCATATTCTTTCCATCCCATAAATTCCTAGTCATGCCTGTCCAATTATTTATTGTTGGTTCTTCTCGTGTCCATCATTTTGTATTGCTTTGTGTCTGCATCCAGTAATATACTGAGCAAGTATCTATTTATGTTTTTGATCTCTGGAAAAATGTATCCCAAATATATGGTTTAAAATCAAATGGTGTCTTCCTAATAGCTGTTCATTTTGGGCATTCCCAGAATATGTGGTAATGATGTGCAGTGTTCTCCGGCATTGTGAATTCCCATTTGTATAGTGTGACTTGTGGCTAGGGGAAACAAAAAAACGAGTCAGATTTTTCCAATAGAATTCTTTCCATAAGTGAGATTTTTTACTCCTCCACTGTTATTTGTCTTTTAATGTCTCTTATTCCTTCATTTCCTCTTTCATTTCTAGTGGATGTTTCTGCAGCTTAATCCATCATGGGACGGCCCCATCAAGCAGCTGCTGGCCGATGCTGACGCCTGGCTTTGCAAACGCAGAACAGGTCAGCCCAGGATTTAGAAAATACTATACATGAATCATGAAAAGTACTTTTTTGTTGCCTTACTTAGGTGACTAAATTTGTTGTTTTTTATAGACCTTTGTGAACAGGAGCCCTTCTTGAGTACAGAGGACGGTGCACCGTTTCGGTCAATTTTCAAATATGTTCGCCTTCAGTATATCGTCAACGATCTCGCATCTGCACGAATCCTGGAGAGAGACAATATTCTGCCCCCTGGTACTATGCAATTCCTTTATGTTTACTATATTTATGCTTTCTATTCTCTAAAGTAAATCAAATCTGTAGTACTCTTTGGTACATTTACTAAAAGCACTTACATTTGGCGTCGCAGTCTTTCACATAAAAATGAGTGATGAATATCTACTTTAATCATGTCACCCAGAACAAACAACTGAGATGTATATAGAAGCTGTCAATTTGAAGTTTAATTATTAGAAGCATTTCATTACCCTAAGTATTTTTTTCACCTGTACATTAATTTCCAGATTGGTTAACGTCCGTGTACAAAAACCAGTGGTTTGCGATGCTCCGGACAGAATTTGACAACGATAATGGGTAAGAGCCTGAAACTATTTTTTCCTGTTTGGGTGTTGTCAGATATTGATGTCACCATATGTGTATGTGCCCTGAATATGAATTAAATACTGTTGTCTGTTTATTATTAGTCCCCAGGAAGCGAACAAAGATGAGGTTGAGATGAACAGTATGAGGTGTGGCAGAAAATTGACTAAAGATGGAGACGTGAGTTGGACTATTACATGGTTCAAGTATTTTTTTTTGCCATATAATTATTATTTATTTGTATTGAAATATGCTTTAATGTCATACTATTTCCTTTTCCATAGTACTGCTGGCGTTGGACAGGGTTTAACTTTGGTTTTGATCTTCTGGTGACCTACACAAACCGCTTCATAGTATTTAAGAGGAATACTCTAAGTCAACCATGTGGGGGCGCTGTGAGTCTCCAGCCACGGAGACATCTGGCATACAGGTGAGCAGTGGTTCAACCCTAAATCAAACACACATTTACTATTTAAAGGAACAAAGATGTGCAGTATGGAAGGATAAGTTATGTTTCCTCTGAACAAAACAGTCAAAAACTGCCATGAAAATATTGTATATTAATATTGATCTTTTCAACCTGAACTGATTAACATCTTTTAAGTCTAGTCCTGATTATCACCATGAAATATTCATTCATTATCACAATTTATATAGCTGCCAGTTTGTTTACATATATGATAAATATATATATACACCCCGTATATATAAATGCTTGGAAGATTTTTTGGGATTTTATGACATTTCGTTGCTCTGAAATATGTACGATGACAATAAAAAGCATTCTGATTTGGGAATATGTTATTGATTTGCAGCAACACTGATTTTGATGTGTTTTGGGGTTGTTGTTTTTTTTTGTGGATAATCACTTTAAAAATAACTTTCTGTTGTATGTGGAAAACAAGAATGTCCCCAACATACAATTGCTATAAAAAATATTTTTTCTTATTACTTTCTTGAGTTAAATCTTTAACCAACATCCATTCAAATAATTATTTGTTCATTTTCAGACTTTTCACACTGCAAATGCTTTGCTGTAAATTTAGAATGTAATTTTTCAACACGTCCTTCATTCTAGTGACATACATGAGACTTGAAAATTGTTCAGTTTTATGTAAAACGATAGGAAATACAATTTTGAAGTAAAATCTCTGGATTGAAATGATACGATGTATAGAGGTGCTTGATTTTATGCTGCATTGACCAAAAATTGCAGTTTAAAATAAAATGTATCTGTGAATAAACCTTAATATATATTTGTACAATTGTATCTTTTAACCCATTAAGACCCAAACAACTACCAGCGACCAAAACCATCTACTGAACTAAACAGTTTGATACCTGTTGATCCACTAATCCTTTCAATACATGTAAATAATTAGTGTTAAATACAGTTAGTCCATTAGATATGACCCATTTGGACGATCAGAGACTCCGTAGTGAATGTGGAAACACCGTCATCTTCTACAACATTGATTCACCGGTAAAACCCAAGGAGTTGGATCAATGACACTGAATGGACACACTTGTTTTTATCAAATCACATCATCTTTATTTCCAGACTCAGGAGTCCATTTAAAAACAAACACACAAACAAGCAATACATAATTAAAAAAACAAACCAAAAACAACACAGAAACAAAAAAAACACAGTAAAAACACAGGTTTTTATGTTCACTTCTGACAAAGTCAATTTTTCTTCAGTTTTCTCTTTTGTGATATGCTAACCCTCAACTTTAATCTGAGCTTTTATGAAAATTCACATAAGTGAATTAAATACAGGAAAATAGCTGATTTTCATAGAAAAAAATGCAAAACACTAAAACACTATGTACACGAGGTGAAGAAATTATTCCATTCAGTCAAACTATTACATTAATCACCAAGCCTTTACTTAAAACAAAAAACACAACAAAATCAACATCTTCCACCTTATTATTAAATCATAAAATAATAAAATAGCAGATTTTCATGGAAAAAATGCAAAATGCAGAGGATATTATAATAAAGGGTAATAAGTCACTTAAAAAAGGTTAAATAGAGAGAAAATTCATTTCAGAACAGCCACAATAGTAGTACTGATGATCTAATGTCATTACTGTGAAATGACCCTTTTGTGTTATTTTTTTTTAACAGATGTGAATGTCTTCAAATGTAACCAAACTTTTCCCATCTGTCCAGGTTACGTCTTGCGTCTTTTGATAACCGCGGAAAGCTGGTCTGTAGTCGATCAACGGGTTACCAGCTTCTGACTTTAGAGAAAGACCAGGTCAGTACCGTCAAACCGCGGCTGCGATAACCAGTGGACAGCGGTTGTGTTGCAGACTGGTCTAACCCTCAGCCTGTCCTTCTGCAGGAGTACGTGGTGATGAACCTGGACAGCCGTTTGTTGTCATTCCCGCTGTATGTGTGCTGTAACTTCCTGTATACGTCGCCTCAGTCAGACCAGCGTCCAGACTCTTCGGAACAAGAGAGCAGCACCCGCAGCTTATCCTGATGTCTGTTGAGCAGCCGCGAACTGCTGCCGTTCCTCTGGCGATGCTGAGACAGACACCATCTTGTATGTACAATCGACCACCACGCATACCACCACTCTGACGTTTGACATGTCATCTGCATGCTCTGTACCTCAGTGACGTGTTTAGGGAAGATGTTTTGTATCTGTGTATTCAGTGTTTTGGCATATTATATGTTAACATAAATATACAGAATAAAGGAGATACACCAGAGTGTACATGAGGGATAAGCCCCTCCCCCCTTTGTCATCAGAGCAGCTTCATCATGCACTGTTCGCATTGGGATGTTGGACCAGTCTCCAAGGTGGAAAAACCATCTGTTGTTTGGAGGTTTGAGGAGCCAAAATCTGTTCTTCAGAGTAATTTAAAGGGTTTTGATTTTTTTTATAATAGGGTTGTATGAGGTACTTGGTGTGTTGCCTGCAGTAGATTGTAGTTGAAGAATATTGCTGCTGCTGTGGAGGAGGACCATTAGGAAAACCATTCTAACATTTCTAAATGTACCTTATGCAGTTGTGCTCATAAGTTTACATATCGTAGCAGAATTTGTGATTCTTTGGCCATTTTTCAGAGAATATGATAATACAAGACCTTTTCTTTTACTCATGGGTAGTGGTTGGTGAAAGAATTTATTATCAAATAAATGTTTTTGCTCTTTTTAAATCATATCGACAACAGAAACTATCCAAATGACCCTGATCAAAAGTTTACATACCCTAGTTCTTCATACTCTGTATTGGCCCTGCCCCTTTAACATCAATGACAGCTTCAAGTCTTTAGTGGTCATTGTGGATGAGGCACTTTATTTCTTCTTGGTAAAACAGTTCTTTTAAGAGTTTTGGTTTTCTTTATGAACTGCATGTTTGAGACCTCCCCTCAGTGGATCAATGATATTGAGGTCAGGAGACTGAGATGGACACTCCAGAACCTTCACATTTTTCTGCTATAGCCAATGACAGGTGGACTTGGCCTTGTGTTTTTGGTCATTGTCATGTTGCAACGTTTAAGACCGTTCCATGTGCATTCTGTCAGGGTATGTAAACGTATGAGCACAACTGTATAATTAGAATATTTTCGCTGCTTTATCAGGCAATCTGTGAACTCATCCATCACTCTTCAAAGCCTCATGGATGGTTTGACAAAAACTTAAATTTATTTTAGACAAGAGTTTCTGATCTACTGCTGCCTCAAGGTTATGTTTTGTCTTTTTTTTAACATGAAACTTGCATGTTGTTTTTGTTTTGCAGTGATAACTGCATTAATTTCAGAAAAGACTTTTTAACAGTAAAGTGCAGTGGTGGAAATCTGTTAAAGCTGCGAATGACATTGATTACCAATTTTTCATCAAATCTGTAAAACTGGGGTGATAGCCTAAATATCACAAATCTGTCAGTCTTTTTGTGATTAAGTCGCTCTCCTCACGGTGAACAACTTTAAAGTGTACTCCACCACCAACAGCCCATTTATTTACAATCTAAAACTAAACCTAAATGAAACCATTACTCCGTTTTTGGTTGGGTTTTTTTGGAATTCCATGCAGTCACAGTAGCATGAAGCAACTGAAGCCGTTTCCATGTTTGTTGCTGCTGCAGCCATACTGCAGCTATGCAGAATTTAAAAAAAAACTCTTGAGTGATAATTTCATTTTGGATTGTAAACAAATGGACTGTTGGTGGTGGAGTACACTTCGAAGCTGTTCACCATGGCGGGAGTGAGTGGTGTGTAATCATGGAAAGACCAACGGATTTGTGATACTTCGGCTATGACTCAGGTTTTACAGATATGATAAAAAATTGGTGATGGACGTCCTACGGAGCTTCAAATATAGCATATACTTCATGAACAAATGTAAAAAAATACACCTCTTTGTCTAAGCACTGACTGAATGTACGAGTGGATGAAGCAGTGACACCAAAAATATCCCTGTTAGGGGAGCTACCATGTTGCTTCTGTGATGAGCCCCAGAATAGGCAAGGCAAATTTGTTTGTATAGCATAATTTATACACAAGGTAATTCACAGTACCTTACAAAAATAATAATAATTATCAAAACAAATGATCAAAATAGAGCGTCTCAGATGCATCTGACAGAATCCCTGGTGTCTTAAAGGACCTGCGATGTCTAGCCGTAACAGACCTTCTAAAGCCTGGACACCAAACAATGATGAGCTGCAGAAGTGTTTACTCTCCGACTGAAAGGATTACAGTATCCTGGAAGATTATTAAGGACCTTTTTCCCAAAGCAGCCCAAAATAATATTGCTTGTTGAAGCTGAAATGGGCTTTTTTACTGACCCATCCACAGAAGTACATTCTTTAACTTCTGTTCCAGTACGTTTCTATGTGCTCCCCAAACTGGAGCCTCCATCTACAACAGATAACACACACAGGCTGTGAAGTACCTCCTCACATAACCCCACTTTAAAAAACAAGAGCAAACCCTTTAAGGTCAATGTAAGGCCATGGACGAGGTTAAAGACAGTCAACGAGATAACTCTGAATTTAAAGGGCGATAAACCTCTAAGTAATCTGCCAGAAAAGCTGCTGCACTGACTTCTTTGTACGGATTCCAATCTGTTGCACCTTTGTGGGACGTGGTCAGAGGAGGGGCCTGTGATCTGCCCACATCCGTGACTGTAGCCTGTCGATTTATCCTGCTAATGCGGACAACGTGCACTCCCACAACACAGCCAATGCACTCCTGACTGCTGTTGAGTACCACAACACACAGTTGGCCATAAGTAAAAAAAATTTTGCATCTTCCTCTTTAACCCATAAAGACCCAGCACTACTTTTGATTCAGTTCCCAAATGAAATATTCTGTGTATTTAACCTTTTTTAACCCATAAAGACCCAAACATCCACCATCTAACAAAACCATCTACTGATATAAACTGTTTAATACCTGTTGACCCACTAATCCATGTAAATAATTGGTGTAAAATACAGTTATTTATCTTTTCATGGTCATCAGATATGACCCATTTGGACGTTCAGAGGCTCTGTAGTTACCATGGAAACACCATCATCTTCTACAACATTGATTCACCAGTAAAACTCATGGAGTTGGATCAATGACAGTGGATGGACACACTGAGTTCACAGTTAATGATAGATTTTGCTGAAAAACTAACCTTTTCTTCAGTTTTCTGTTTTTGATATAACGTTCAACTTTACTCTAAACTTTTATGAACATCTACATGATTAGTAATTTAAATGTTAGAAAATAACTGATTTTCATTGAAAAAACCCACAAAATACAAAAGATAATATTACAATAAATGGTGTTAAACCATTTAAAGACAGTTATTTAAAAAAAATAATAATAATAATTTGGGAACTGCTACTAATGTTACAGGGGGTCTTTATGGGTTAAATTCCCCTGGAATAACTCATGGGAGTTTGGGCTGCATTGCCACTGACTCAAAACTAAGAAGCATCACTCCTCTCAAACAGCTTTTTAAAATGAATTTCCTCAGCTGTAATGAACTAAAACATTGTATACATTTGACTGATGCAGATAATACAAATATCAGCTTTACTTGGAAGTATATACAGATGAGTTAAACCCAAGTAACCATGTTGTTTTATGTTTCTCAGTGAAACAGAGTTCATGTTTTTGTTCATTAACCTCATTTGTTCTCCATTCGCCGTTGGCTGACACCAGAACATAATCACACATACTAGTTTGTGATTGTTCCCTTCAACACATTAAGCACATATGAAGTTGATGCTGTCGTACCTTTATTGGGGTCTGAGATTTTGGAGATCTGTAACAGATACCTCATGTTATTGATTAGTAAATGTGGGGGTTTTCATGACGTATGTATTGGACATGTACTGCTTACTCATTCATATAACCTGCCTGTATAGCGCCACCTGTAAATGTCATTACGCTTTAACATGATTTATTTAGCTTTTATTTATTTTTTACTTCATTTTTATGGATTTATTTTTGAAAAAAAAAACACGTGTACAGTTTTGAACTGCCAATAAATCTGCCTATTCACGTGGGCTGTGGTGCTATCACATGGGTCTTTACTGCAGCTGTACTATTATTGCTGTATCATTATTATTACTATTATTATTATCACACTTGATAAATAATGAGCTTGTCCTCTACTGACTTTGTTCTCTTTTATTGGAACTCTTGGTGCTCATACTTGGTGACAACATTCTCAAAACAGTTTAATTCCCTCTGTTATTTTCTGTCTTATCCTACAAATATTACTCCTTACATTCAGACAAGATGACTTGTATGTTTGATGTTCCGTGTTTTGACTGATGGATGTACTCGTTGAACAACCTGATAAACTAGTCATACTTCACTCAATTCCCTTTGAAAACACCTGCTTTTTATGACCTAAAGTAATATTTAAATAAAGACCAGCCTATTATGTTTATGAACAGATAGATTGATTAAAAATAGACTTCCCTTCCTGCCTGTTGAAGACTGGCTCAGGTCTCTGACACTTCTCTGTATTAACTGTACATTTAGGACTGTTACAGTACTATGCTTTAAACATACTGGGATATAAAAACTTATATTTGTGCTCCAGAAGGAATTTTTTTCTGAAAGCTTGGTTATAGACATGTTCACATCTTTAGAATTTAAGATTTATTAACTTTCCCCCACAAAGACAACATTTGCCATCCCCTTAATGACAAGTTTTGACGCCTCTGTTATTTCACTAAAGACGTGATTTGACGATCATTAGAACAGGTTCTGTTTTTTCAAATGTAACAGATGACCACAACCTATACTAGGACAACCATTAAATAATACATTTTCTGTATTTTTTTTTCCTCTATTTTTTCTTTTTTTATTTAAGTTGTTTTAAATTTTTTACATTTTGTTTTATTTTTTTTTTATTTTCAAAAAATTTCAAAATTATAATAAGAATTTTTCACCGTTTTTTCCGGAAGTTTGCCGAAGCAGTGACAATTATAGCCACCAGAAAACGAAACAACACACTGGAAAAACTAAATATTCCCTAATAACATATAATAACATATATAAGGGGACAACCCATATATAGTAGGAGTTAAAGTGCAGAGTGGAGATATTATAGTATTTATGACTGTTTGACATCAGGTGAGTTTCTTGTACAGTCAGATGGCGTACGGGAGGACAGATTTCCTGTGTCTGTCTGTTCAACAACGCATAAAGCCTAAACATACGTTCATTTCAACAAAATCCACATAGATAAAAGGTGGAATGAGACTTTTCCAGAGTAGAAAATAACAGCCCCGTCCAAACTTTCCTCCTACAGTAGCAGTATACGGTCTTTCCCACCTCGATCATTTAAGAAGAGGAGCCATCAGCAAGTTCCGACGCCTCCCGTCCATTAACAGTCAAAGTCATTACATATGCGGTCATTAAATTAAACTGCACATGCTCTTACTTTATCAAGTGCTGCGTAACACTAAACACATTTAACACATGCAGAACTGTGCAAAAGTCTTATTCCACCAGGGTATAAAACCACTTTTCCATTTGATTGTTTCTGAAATAATGAGTCAAAAGTTACATACAATATATACATTTAACATAAAGGGCATTAAAACCGAAAATGCATCGTTTGTCACTTACACTACTGTGAATTAAACTAATGTTGAAAGGAAATTATTTGTTTTTCCAAAAAAAAAAAAATCGATATTAACCCATAAAGACCCAGCACTACTTTTGTGTCAGTTCCTAAATGGAATTTCTCTGTATTTAACTTATTTTAACCATCAAGACCCGAACATCCACCATCTACCAAAATCATGTACTGACATAAACTGTTTAATCACTGCTGATCCACTAATACATGTTAAAAATTGGTGTAAAATACAGTTATTCGTCTGTTCATGGTCATCAGATATGACCCATTTGAACATTCAGAGGCTCCACAGTTCCCATGGAAACACCGTCA
>JAPTGZ010000005.1:10623555-10634500 GCA_029814645.1 Fowleria isostigma | reverse complement strand
CACACATATACATATATATATATATATATATATTATATGTTATATATATATAACTGAGAGATGAGAAACAAAATGGCTAGTTGTTTTTAGTGTATTTTACAGCTGATTTAAGACATGGGTCAAAACCGACCCACTAACATAAGAGATGGAAACAGAAGAGAAAGGTTGATTCATGCGAGAAACATGAATTAAACTGGAATCTCCATAGAGACGACGGAACCTGTTTACTTCTTGACCCAAAAAATAAGATGCTACGATTGTTTATTTGAACACAGTCCTCCTTGTATGTGAGTAAATCTAGGACAGAAATCCAGGGCACTTTGAGACGTGTGTCCCCAGGTGCTTATTGTGCTTGATTTATACTGTATCATCTGCTGCTGGTCTATTTTAGGATGAAGGATGCACCGTCCCTGTCCTACAAGATGCTGAAAAAATGTACTAATTATCATATATCATCTTCAAATCAAAAGGTCATATTTATGTTTCTCGAAAGCTAGATGTAGAGGAGGAAGCCTTGATGGGCTGATGTAAAAGGAGATGTAACCTGCAGTAGTAGAACCTGATCCTGCGGGCTCTGAGCAGGCCTGGTGCAGCGGTAACACTGAACACTGGTGCAGTCATCAATTATCAGTACCTGCACCATCGTAGTGAGTCACATCAGTAAACCACAGAGATGTGATTCACAGTATACGCGCTTTGAAAGCCCTGGAAAAATACAGAATTGTGTTGTGTTTGTAATGTAAAGCTAGCGTAAAGGAATCCTCTCTCTGTCCATGCGTCACAGATGTACTGGAGTGAGAAAGCACAGCGGCACGCGGATCCCACCGCTCGGCCCTCACCCGGCGCCTGAGCCACACCGAGCTTACAGTCAATAAAGAGGAAATATTACACCTATCATGTGTCTTCTTTTGTGATTGTTTTATGTTCTGATAACCAAGAACTCACATTATATGGTGCAAGATTACACTATCTGAGATCACCTCGGTCATGACCTGTGACATATCAGGGTGTATCTGAGGTGTCAGGGATTCTAAGGCGGTTACTTGAATCTTAAAAAAATAAGACCAAGGCTCCTGTAGTCCAACTGCACATTTGAAGACATTAATTGACGGCTCCCCTGTGACTTTTTTTCCTGATTTTTTTTTCATTAATTGACATTTGTTTACCCTTTCAAAGTCAAAGGTCATGACACCAAATGAAAGCCCATATGTGACTCCCTATCTATTGCCAATAGTAATTACAGCTGTGGAAAAAATTATTACCTATACTATATTATACACCCTATATTTTCTTCAATTTCTTGTTTATTTTAATGTCTGGTACAACAAAAGGTACATTTGTTTGGACAAATATAATGATAACAACAAAAATATCTCATAGTAGTTTAAGTTTAGAGCTGATATCTATTAATTTTCTATGGTTTTCTTGATCATAACCAAAATCACAGAAGTTCTTACATCAATATCTGTGGACATTGTACTGACAAAAACAGTGCTTTTAGACATTTCATGTTTGCTTTTTTGTCTGTTTTAGTCACATGATACACACAGGAGTTATACTTGATTGCATAACCAATGGGGATTATAAAAAATTCATTTAAAAAAAATAAAAAATATTTCACAATTCTTTAAACAAACTCGGTAGACCTTGCCTAATGGAACCTCTTCTGTGAATTTCAGTAGATTTTTTCTGAAGGTTTTTGAGAAGAAGTTTCTAGAAATCTGGACATAGATGACCTTGGGTTTGACCTTTCAAGGTCACCCAAGGTCAAAGGTCATGACACCAAATGAAAGCTCATATGTGACTTCCTATCTATTGCCAATAGTAATTATATCAATACAACTGTTTTGAAGTTATAACTTTTTGAAATGTGTCCCACTATAAACCAATGGAAATTTGTAAAATTTCAAAAACTGATAAAAAAATAAATATTTCCCAATTCTTTGAACAGACTTGGTAAACCTTAGCCCAAAGATATTCCACAACAAATATCAAGTCATACTGGCAGATGGTTTTGGAGAAGATTGTTGAAAAAGGGCTTGGGGACACAGACAGATGCCAACTGATCCTAATATTCCATCAGACCTTCAGGCCATTGGACTAAAAAACATGACTAAAAACTGCATTCACTGTGTTTTCGTTTTCACATTTTTAGACCGGGGTTGTGGATGACTTGAGTTGACAGCTGGGATTATGCAAGAAAATCATACATGTTTCAATAAGAAAATAAACTGAACAGAATAATTATCAGACCAGCTGTGATTCTCTGTAGAAATGATATAAATGTATGTGTGTGTACATATATATATATATACATATTAGATATAAGAGTCATTGAATGTTTCTAGGTTGTTGTAATTGAGAAAATTGAGTTTTTGTTTATTTTAACAGCTTATTTTATGAAATGTGTAAATAAACATTTAAAGTGTATTTTGACTCACATTTATATTCCTTTTCTCGTCTTTATCACAGGGCTGTAATTACTTTTTCCAAAGCCAGTCTGTTCATAAACAGGGTTATGGGGAAAAAGTTAATGTTTCTTTTGTCATCAGACCCTCTCAAACAGTAAATCCATAAAACATTAAAGTCTGCATGACACTTGGCGCTCACAAATATTCCGTAAGGCGTGTCATTTTGAAAACTTGACCTAATTAACATTTTATGATTGGCTTTTATTGGCCCAATTCAAGTAAACAAGTGCTCCTCCCTATTGTTTTTGCCAAAGCACGTCTGGTCCAAACACCAAGAACTTCTGTGGACATGTGCTCACACATCTGTTACCATATCTGGAACTGACAACAACACCCCAAAAAAGCTTCAAACCAAGATGTACTTGGGGAAACAATAGATCCGTTACGTCATTTAATTAGTCTGATGCTCTTCCCTGTTTGTGATTTAAGACGAGACACGGCGGGAAAAAAACAGGGATTTTTCATGTAGTGGTCAGTTTGGAATTTTTAGGCTCGTTTACTCCTTCGGTATGTGTTCTTTCAAGCTGCATTAAAGAAAACGTTGGAAATATACATGAAGATGTTTATTTTATTTTAGTTCGTTTACTTGTGCATGATACGCTGATGTTAATTCGTTAAGTTACTGCAGGTGTAGGCCTTCGATGTCTGCCATGTTATTAAATAATCAACTTTCATGAAAATATTCTAGATTACTATTACTAAAGGCCTGAGCATTTATTCTGCTTTTGAGCAATTGTTTCTTATAGAAATGTGTTAAATTCTATTTAAGTCTTTAAATACTGTTTTCTCATGAGTTTTTGTCATTTTACGTAGAAACATCCAAGCCTGTATCACCTATATACACCAAACTGTACACTTATACACTTAACAGTATTCTGAAGATAGAGGGATTTGTTCATAAAAATTCCTCACCTGATTTGTTTTTATTTAAAAAAGAAAAAACATGTCAAAAGCCTTTTTTTATGGTAATGTATGTGTATTTGGACTTCCTAGGTAATGAAAGCAGATATCTTGAAATCCATCTGTAATTTTGTTTTCATCATGAGTCTAAAGAAAAGTAGAAACTAATTTTGCACCTGGCTTTAACATATTAGATCCATCTACCAAAATATATGCAAAACTGCACATATTCAATGAGAATGTCTAATTTGCATGATTACATTTCACAAACTTGATCATTTTTTTTTTTTAAACTTGTGTAAGTAATCAACTGAGGAAGTATCATGGTGATATTTTAAAATGTTACCCTATTCACCTGTAGTGTCTCACCTTAAATTAATCATGCCAAAAATAACTCAGATGCTGCATTCAAGACTTATAAATGTAGGGAAACCTTGAAAATTACAAGTTTCAGATCAAGGAAGAGTACTCAGGGGTCACCAACCCTGGTCCTCGAGGGCTACTGTCCTGCATGTTTTAGATGTTTCCCTCTTCCAGCACACCTGAGGGTCGTTATCAGTCTTCTGCAGTGCTTCATGATAGGCTTATTTGAATCTGGTGTGTTGGAAGAGGGAAACATTTAAAACATGCAGGACAGTAGCCCTCGAGAGGGTTGGTGACCCCTGGTACATGAAGTACATGGAGGATCCATTTAAAATAAAACACTTCACTCCCACTTTCAGTAAAGTACTGCCTTTAACAAAGGCCTTATAAAAATCCTCAAGTCATAATAAAAGACTTCTGTAAATGCATTAAGACGCATCACAAGTGTTTTCCAATTTTTACTTTTTATTTGTATTTCTTCCACGAGTGTGGACCAGAGTATGTTGATGTGCATTTTAAAAAAAAAAAAAAAAGAAAAAGAAAAATAATCTTTGGTACCTAAGGGAAAATAAAACAATTAAGGCAACTACAGCATCTAAAGGTCTGAAATGCATTTCGTTCTGCAGCCAAATGACCACACTGCTGGCATGCACTGTATGTGCCTGTGTCCAAGCATGACACCAGATCAGCTCCACATCAAACCACCCACTTACAAAAACTTCCACAGTTACTTTCCTGCTCCTTCTCAAACTCATGAACCACTTATTTAACTTTTCAGGCTGAGTGAGGAAGGTTTAAGCAAAAGCAACCCAAATATCCAGGCAGGTGCAAATTTTACTAAAAAACAGGGAGACAACTCAAGTGGAAGTAGCCAATCCAAGCGGAGCTAGAGAAACCAGGCTGAGGCCTAAAGCATCGAACCATCAAGGATGCAGTCAAGTTTAACAGGAAACTTAAGGTCTGGTTGAAAGCATGTTTGCATGAGTCGACATTCTACCATTACATTTGTCAAATTCAAGTAACCAACTGTTTCAGGCATTAAGATATTTCTACCTCTGGATATCAGACATGTGATCCTCTCATGTCTGGGTTTTAGTGATATGGCATTAGTCAGATAATTAATCCTTCTACCAATGGACAACCTCCATGAAATGTGAATATTGATACAAAAGGAAGTTCATTACAGTTTAGGGGGGCACAATGAGTGAACAAAAACCTGCAGGGATAAAAAAAAAAAAAAAGACGCACATACACACCGCGTTTCTCACCTAAAAATACTGCTTTCGCATTTATGTTACTGTCAGCATGTTGTGACGAGATACAGCTGAAAAAAGACTAACACTGAATTTTAATTGTTCGTCTTTGAAATTTTTAAAACAATTTAAAAACAAAGCATGTTGTATATACACATAATTGCAAAGTAAAAAAAATGGAATAATGAATATTAGAAAAAAAAAAAAAAATACATTTTCAGATAAACTCTACACAGAATCATGAGATATGGAAAAGTAAGTCAGAACAAAGAAATGCAGCCCTCCCACTGGAGGTTATGTGGCCCAAATGGAACACAGCAAATTCTAGGTCAAAGATGATGCAGCCAAGAACCACAGGCCCATATCACAAGTCAGTTCAACTTTTTTTTTTTCCTTTTTCTTCCTTAGTTGTTGGATTGAGGTAAGCAATACATTTTGGCCACCTCTCTCTCCTGGTTGCTCACTGGAGCGGTTTCTTTCTCCTCCCCTGCTTGGGGTGCAGCTGAACGCTCACAGGATGGCGTAGATGAAGATGGCCATGATGCCGGCGCTGATCAGCCCAGAGATGGGCACGGTGACGAACCACGCCATGAAGATGTTCCTGAACAGACGCCAGTCCACCGCCTTCCTTGAACGCAACCACCCTACAGCCACCACAGAGCCCACCTGGAAACAGGTTCAGAGGGTTTGTCTTAAAATAGATTCTGTCTGCATCCGAGAGTATTAACCCTTTCCCTCATAAAGACAATGCTGCCCCCGTACCCTTAATGATGAGTGTTCTCACCCGATTTGTCACTGAAGACATGATTTGACGAGCATTAGAACATGTTCCACATTTTCAATTGTAACAGATGCTGTGATAGGTGGTGTCCACAACCCATGTTAAGCCAACCAATAGGATTAATTTTTTTTTTATTTATTTATTTTAATTGTTGAAGAAACTCTACAATAATAAAAATTAGACTTAAAAAAAAACATTTCCTGGAATAAAGAGTAAAAATCAAGGTTTCCTAATAACAGGGTTTCTGAAGATAATCAGCAAATCTAATGCTCTTTAATTTCACTTCTAAAAAATTGAATGTCCATATCCAACAGCAGATACAGTTCTATACATGATGGTTTACAGTTGACAGGCTTTATCCAGGTTCTGAATAGTTCCTCCTCTAACCACCTCTGCTGAAACTTGCATTTTCCTCATTTTTGAAATTTGCTAATATTCCCTCCGCTCTTTAACCACAGCATGAACACACTCACAGTACATTGCATCTGGTGTTGTGACTTCATGAACCAGCTGTAAACAATTAAAGCCAATTAAAGGGTCCCACCTGTCAATCACCACACTATACTTCCAATTACATTTATTAAATGTTCATATAATCAAAATAAATCATGAAAATGAATGATCCCCCCATCAAGTGTTTCATTTTTGAATGCCTCTGGACATTGAATATAATACTTTCTAATGCCATTTAAGGCCTTCATTTTCACAAAATCTATTTAATGACCTGCAGAAACCCTGTCAAAAGTGACTGAAACTGTATTGTCTATTTGCAAAACAAAAGTAGATGTAAATTTTTCTCCAAGTCCTCTTTCTGGTTCAAATATCTTTCTGGTACAATATGAAAAATATAGTCTAATCCATTTTAAAAAAAAAAATACTTTTCTTTATTTAGAACAGCTGAACCATCCACAGAACTTTATTTTCTTGCTAATATGCTATGATGCTGTTGGGTTTTACTAATGACGCAGTATAGAACCTTTTTGACTCCTGCCTCTGATGAATATTTCATTATCCCCAAAAAAGAAACAATTTAAACAAATTTTAAAAATACATAAATTACATCCCAGATCTGCCTTAATTAGCAGAACCTTGCCCCACATCTGCCTTTCCAGACTGTTGCTGTTTACTGTAGCCTCTCCTACTACTACAGTTTCTGCCCCCGTGTCTCATTCCCAAACCAGTGTTTGACTTACTTTGCAGTGCGTGGTGGAGACAGGCAGGCCAATGTTAGAGGCGACCACGACAGTCAGGGCAGAGGCCAGTTCAATGCTGAAACCACTGCAGGAAAATAAAAATATAACAGTCATCTGTCTGAACATGCCAACTAAATTAAAAAAAACTGGTAACGTCTGTAGAGGATGTGGTTTGTTTTCTGACGAAGCACACACAGGTTCTACACTGTCTGTGCTGTTTTTACCTTGAGGGGGTGATGGGGGTCAAGTCCCGGCCCATAGTCTGGATCACTCTGCGACCCCAGACCCACAGACCGGCACAGATGCCCACGCCACCATACAGCAGAAGCCAGATGGGTGTAGGTGAAGTTGAATACACGCTGCTGGATTGGTAGACGAGCCACAGAGCTACAAGAGGCCCAATGGCATTACTGCAAAAAACAAAAATGTAATGCCACTGGTTAGAGTATTGAAATACTTTGACCCTGACAATTACATATGTCACAAAATCACATTCTGCAGAACCAAAACTTTCCTATCAATACAGTGGCTGATGACTTAACCTTCATGACAGACCACATACCTCACATCATTTCCTCCGTGGGCGAAGGATCCAAAGCAGGCAGTGAGAATCTGAAGGAACTGGAAGAGGATTGAGACTTCTGGCTTGTCCGACTCAAGTCTGTCATCGTCCAGAGAGCTTTGGCTGCTGCCTGCGTCCTCCTTCCCCATTTCTAGTGTTACGTCGCCCTCTCCCAGACCCTCAGGCGTTGTGTGCTCTGCTACAGCATTACAATAGCTGGTGTAACTATCCATCCGGATGCGCTTCCTTTCCTGACCACCTGACCCTGGACCTTTGTCTCCGTCCTCACTAGCGCGGAAATCCCCATCTTTATGTTTGAAGTCCCCGTGCATGCCGATGATAGCCATGGTGTAGGAAGTGTAGCTGTTGTTGCGCCTGATTGGCCGATCACCTCCCTCACCCATGCAGTCACCAACCTTAGCCAGGTGGAGCTTGTGCAGGAGGTCCTTGTAGAGACCAGAGTCTTTGTGGACCGTGTGATACTGGCTGTAACCGTTACTAGGAATCTGTGCTGGCCTGCTGAACTGAACCTGGTTGCTGAACTGGACCTGGTTGGTTGTGTTGGTGGAGCCGTTGCTGTGGACTTGCTGGTTGTTGACTTGGACCTGATTGTTTGGTTGAACCTGTTTTTGAACTACACAAAAGGGATGGAAACAAGATTAAAATCCTGTAGTTGTAGAGGTTATGTGGCATAATATTGAATAGGGGTGTAAGAAAATACCGGTTCTGCAATACCTCACGATATGTCATTTCACAATATTGTATTGGTACCGTGAAATTAAATATTGCGATATTTTCATACACCCATAGTCATACATGAGATCTGCTGAAAAACAAGAAATCAGGGGGATGAGTACTACAGCAGTAACATTGTCCACTATGCATTCTTTTCACAGCTAACAGAATAAACATTTGAGCAGGATCTTGAACTGTAATATCTGTAGAACTTTATTTTGTTTATTTTCTGTGTGTGTTCTTTGTACTGCCAGATGCTATAACTTTATTTATCCAAATCCTGTACTTGAAGTTTTTATAGAGGAAAGTTTTGTGATATAGCCTTAAATCCCGTTCTGATCAAATAAAAATGTGTCTAGTATCTGCATATTTCTGACATAATTTCCTGGAAAAATTGAATTATCTTTAAATAAATAAATAAATAAATAAATATTGCCTTGTTAACAGTATCATGATAGATTGCGACATATCGTATTGTGATCCCAGTATTGGGATTTGTACTGCATCACCAGATTCTGGCCAATACACACCTCTACTATTGAACCAGGTAAAGACCAGGCATTAGATTTTTGAGTAACATTAATGACTTCAAGACCATTGTGAATATGATTTAAAGCCCATTTCACTCCCAATGTTGCTAATTATGTTAATGACATGCAAATACAGACCAAGATTTATAAATGGACAGTTTTTCAGAATATTTATAATTTAGGACAAAATTCAGATTGTTGGAATTGTGAAAACAAGTGGTTAAAAAAAATAAAAAATAAAACTGCCATGTCTCCAATTACTTACCATCGTTTGCCTCACTGTAGTCTGTGTCATCAGAATCTCCGATGTCAAACGCCACCTTGCGTTCCTTATTATTGTCGACATCGTCAGAATCTCCAATGTCAAATGCAACTCTGCGCTCCTCCGTGGCAGTCTGTGGCTGAGCGGGGGGATTCTGATTGGCAGCTGGGTCGGCGGGTGTCGAAACCTCCTTTGAAGCCTGCTTCAGGATTGGACAGTGGGCCTCTCTCAGCTCCCTCTTCTCCATCAGGGGGCTCTCGGAAGGACTGGAAGACTTGATATCTCCTAGTAAGGGAGGAGTTGTAGTGAGATATTGCCTTGGCCTCGTCATACAAACACACATTACTGTAAAAGTAGCACAGCACATGTTTCCTTTTAACCTAAGCTCCAGGGAGTCATGAAAATTGCATAACTAGAAAGTTAAAAAAAAAAAAAAAAGAAAGAATACTATTGTCCTGGAAATCCAGCTTACCTGTGTTCAAAACTGAGCCTGTGTTTTTATAAGATCAGATAAATGGATTATGACTTTACAAGGAACATATTTACACTACCGCTTAGAGCTTGACTTATGAAAGAAGATAAGACTCACTGCAGCCTGTGGCTCTGATGACATTAGTTTGTGGTCTTAAAGGGAATCGGATACTCAGTGCCAATGTTTTCTGTTCAATAATACTGGGGTTGTTCTGTACAGTTGGTTTCTCAAACTGGTCAAAGACTGGAGTTGAAGCCGTCTGTGATCCTCTGATCTCCAACTTTACATGCGCTAAATGCCATGCCAACACTTTAACTCAACCCAGGCCTATTTTAGTCGAGGCAGTAAAGACCAATTAGTGGATCACTATGACCCAATTAGTTTACTTGACTTCTGTAAGGAGGCTGAACTTGACACATCATGCATCAGATAAACCCATTTCTTTGTCAGCTCTTAAAACACATCTTTATCTTGATTTAAGCTTTGTTATTCTGAGCTGGAGGTACCTTTTACAGCTCAGTTAAATGGAAGACCTCAGAATATAAAGGAGGTACCACACAGTAGAACTACAATACAGTGAAGGTTAAAAAAGTCAATGGAGCTCCAACACCAAAGCCACACTCCAGGTGTGTAAATGCAGGTGGCTTCTAGGTTTTTGCTTTAATCCTGGATTATCAAACGGGTACTATATTTTCAAATGATTTTCATTACAGGGACTCCATTATAACAAAATATCCCAACTCCATTTGTTGGATTAATACAAGTTCTTTGTGTGAATAGGATTATGTAACATGCAAAATGGTAAATCTCTCTTGTTCAGGCGCTCAGTGTGAGGAAACCAACAGCGAATAGTCAAAACTGTTAAGGGATTAAAAGAGTGAGTCATCAAGTAAAGTAAATGACTTACGTTCAATCTTCTTCTTGAGGTGAGGGCAGACAATGAACCATACTACAATGGCAGTCACCAGAGAACAACCCAATGAGATGAGCAGGATGCCCCACCAAGGGATCTTGTTAAATCCCAGCACTGAAGGTCCATCAGGATCAGCAAAGACACAAAGGCAAATATAGAAAGGCAGATTTAAAACTCAAGGCAGCTACTGCTACCTTCTTACATCACAAAATTGCATTGTATTAAAATTAAATTGTCAAGTTAAAGTATTTACCTGTCAAAATGTGGTTATATAATAAATAATTGTAGATGGGAGTTGTATTCTCATTAAACTTAAACAGCATCAACAAACTGCACCACAAGCCAACAGCAATCATCTAAGTAATATGGGTGTAAGTGCCATCTTTTTGCTCTGCATGTCAACAAGTATAACTGCACTATCTTCTTGTACATCCTGGTTAAATATGGAAAGTATGTGTGCCCCTTGCATTTCAACAGTTATGCAACACCTAAAGGTTAGAGCAAATGTCG
>JAPTGZ010000005.1:10600716-10623455 GCA_029814645.1 Fowleria isostigma | reverse complement strand
ACACACCCCCCCCCCCAAAAAAAAAAAAGTACAGAGCTAACAACTGCACAAGGACAATGAGTTCCTTAAAAGGCTACATAACTTGAAGAACAAGGGGGGAGTCATTCTCAGGAGATGCTTTCTGTAGCAATAAAGGCACGCTCCTGCCAAGACTGCAGCAAAGCTGGTGCAGTAGCGGTACGTATAATGCAGCATGCTGGCAGAAAGTGAATTATTTGCATTTCCCAAGGTACTCGGTCATCTTTGTCATACAGAGGTTCCAAGTCAGCAGTGTGATTAAGAAAACAAAACAAGTATGGCTGAAAAACTCCAACAGCACCACTCTTGAGATGACCTTGGCTAAGCATTATAAAATAAACAACAATTGCAACAGCTTGGGATTGTTTGGGAAATCTAAAGACAAACAAAAGGAAATGAGAGCCAAGGCTAAAAGATAAGTGGCTCGGTCACCCTGCTCATTTGAGGGCAGAGTCCACAGCGCACTCTCTCCACTGAGTCACGCTGCAGCATGAGACTGCGGAGGACGTAACTGATGTTTATTCAGTTACGCAATGGAAGCTCACTCCCTTCAGGACAGAAGAAGCATTAGAGGGGAAAACGGAAGGTGAGTCTTGAACGGCTGAGCCTCTCGTATTTCACTAAAATACTGGCTTAGAAAGCACCAAGACATCCTCAAACAGGTGGTGATCAGCTAAACATTACTAGTACTGACACTTCTGGGAATAAAATACAAGGGACAAAAATAAAAAAGTAACACAATAGGGGTATTGGACAAAACTCTTTTTAACAATTATTTTTTGTAGGCAACTTTTCTAAAATAAAATAAACAAGATTAAAAATAGGTTCAGTCTAGTTGTTATTTCCATACAAAAGGAAAAGTTTACCACCACAGTCATGCAGTGGGATGAATGGGATAGCACAGGAAATGGAATTCAACCACGGCTGCGTTCCAAACCCCTCCCTAGAACCTCTCCCGTTTTCCATGACCCACATTACACAATAATATGGCCCGTCTTTTCTCCCACTATATGTGCAATTCACCTAAAACCTCAATTACAATGACTGTCTGAATGACTCACTTGGCAAGGGCTCTTTGGTTTTTTGTTCTGCGTTATCTAGAGCCTAGTGTGGCACTTACTAAGAGTATTAGCATTAAATAACAGCTGCACTGAAGGGATCTTCTAACCTAGTATTCACTCCAGACAATACGTATCCAGCCCTCATAACCTGTATGACAATAGAACTGTCTGAGGACGGTTAAGTTTTTGTCCTAGCACAATATCTCAGATTTAATCTTCTGTTTGTATTCATTTTATGCTGTGTGCTTTGTTCCCAGAACAACAACTGACTGAGTGTTTGTTTTCCAGAGGGTAACCCAGGCAGAAAATTTGTATCCAGTCAAATGCATTGAAGTTTATCAATGGAGTTAGGTGTTGTGTGTAGCAAAGGGGGGTGGGGCTAAATATACTGTCAGTAGGACACTCAGCACTTTTAAACATATATTGGTACAGAAAACCATGATAAATTTTGTGTCTACGATGTGTCACATTAAAAATCTCCAATAGTGTAATAAAATAATCAGCTTTGATACATTTACATAAGTCAGGGTAAAACTCTACAAATGTTAGGAAAACTGTGCTGGTATGATTTTAATACCTGCAAGTTGACAAACTTTTCTGGGACATAAAAGGGATTATCCCATTTGTGGTCTGATCCTCAGTGGATTGACAGCAGATGAGAGATTAATGAGGTGTGAACGACATGGGTCACACCAAGGCTCATTTGTAAATGGATTGTCATTTGATCCACATTCTATAGCACAAATGGCAATCATTTTTTAACATGATGGCTTGAGCTAGTTGACAGTGGTGTGCATATTGAGCATAGGAATGTGCTGCGAGATGCCTGGTGTCCTATCACACCATTATGATAGGGTCTGGCTTACAGGAACAGCAAGTTCCATCACTGGAAACCTAAACATACTGTATTCAGTTGCTGCAGATACCACAGCCGCATTACAGTGCATATATCAGCAATAATGTGCTGCTGCTGGACTGTGTCCCTGTGTAGTATCAGGCTACTATCCAAAGCTGCAGCTAGTTGAAATACAGAACTTATTACTTTGAGGATAAAAAAACTAATCATTGCTGGATGTAACTATTAAAAAAAAACAAAGATTATGTTTGGCGCAATCATGGGATTGATGAAGCAGGTGTCCATGTTAAACAAGCTCTGTTAAATCGACTAAACTTCTAACAATGACAAATCTGCCTCCAGCTTCATTGGGCATGCGGTAGGGATTTGTTAGTGTCTGAAATGCAATCTCGCACCTTTTTCTCATGTGAGGCACCCCGAGTACAGGTCCCCATGTACAGTGTGTCCAGATGAGGGACAACTGTAGAAAATGTGCCTGACTACGCAGGATAATGGGCTATGTTGGACCTGCAAGTGATCTCCTCTCTGTGCGAGTACGCCGATGTGCATGTACACATCAGCGCACGATATGTGGTCATACTCTGGCCTGTAGGTGCCATTTAATGGCCCAGGCCAGCTAAGATCTTGAACTGTTAGGCCCTGTAGAGAGAAGAAAACAAAAAGGAGCAAAAATTGCTCATTTAATAAAGTTTCTTCAAGATGAAAAAGCCAACAACAGTATTCAGAGCATTACCATACAAATGCTGAGCAGCAATGTGACACTACTGAAGTGGACAACTATGAACATTTCAAACACCCTCTTTACTTCTCTTTTTCCTCCTCCGTGTGTGAAGCGCACAGACAGTGACGTCAAGAGTTAAGTGAAATCTTATTTCCATCTCCCTGTTGTGCTCCACTCTAAAATTTCATTCCGGCTATGACCCACATAGAACCACAAGCAAGAAAAACCCTAAAAACATGTTAAAATAAACACAGCTTCTGTCAAAATGGTAAACACCGTCTGGTTTGGTCTGGAATACATGTGGGCATCCGGCTGTCTGAGGGAGCAGTTTATTTTAAGCTGTGGCTGTGGGCAGGCATGCAGAGCAAAAGGACTGACACAATGATACTCACTCGGAGCTCCAGTGTACATGATGGAGAACAGGTTGATTCCCATCGTTATGGCATAGAAGACAGGCAGGGCCTTCAATCCATTGGGAACAGGATCTTTCTACAGGGATAATGCACAAAGTCAGAAATACAGCCACGAGCAAGACATGACATGGGGTGATCTGAATTTCCTTGTATAAAAGGGAATGAGGAACTAGTTTAGACTACAGTAGCCTCTTATGCAACAACCATTTCCTGAATTTACCATGTAAATCGTGCATTTAACTTCCCTTTCATTCCACAGGTATGTTGAGTCATATTCATAACTACTTGTAAATTGATAAAACAGCCAGCTTACCTTCTGCAAGATGAACATGCGCACAAAGTAGAAAACAATGCCCGACATTATACCGGAGAGAAGGGGACTCAGGAACCAGGAAGCAACTGAAAATTTTAAAATAAGAGTGGAATATTAGTCTAATTTAATCTGTATGGGGCAATTTTCTAATATAAACATTTCTTTTCAGTGACAAGTTTCTTCGAGGGGCTGCACAAAAACTCCTCGTATTTTTGACAGCTGCTGGTGTTGTACATTTTTCGGGCAGTTGAACATCACAAATCTTAACAGGAAATTCCAATTCAGCTTGTTGTCTTGGGTTTTAATCAAATGTGTAACTATTTTACTAGTACAAGTACACTTGGTTAATTTGGTATATAGCTACCTTAACAGACCAACACAAGCAGTCTTTACAGTTTCAGGAGCTCTAACAATTATATCAATGCATGACTAGATGGTGCTTAAAACTTCCCCTCCAACAGAGGCAAAACATCCGCTCTGATTACTGTAGAGAAACCCAGAATTTGTGAAATGATAAATGCATTCTTGTAACGAGTACAATTTCTTCTGATCACTCAGAAAATGCCATGTCCACCTGCTTAAAAACAGTTGTCAAGATTTTTTACATGGTAATAACAAGACTGTAAATGTGTATTTATTTAAACCATTTCACCCAACAGTGGTCATACATAACGTTCAACCTCTGGATCTTTGATGTTCAGGTAGTTAACACAAAACATTGGCTATAACATGATACCAGTGTATAACTGGTGCTCACAATTATCCATAATGCAGCAAAACAAAGCACCTTAGTCTTTTGTAGGTCCTTGTGTTGCTGACTTACCGATACGCAGTAGTTCAAACCACCTGACACCCTGCTGGCCTCTGGCAACCAGTGAGTACCCGATAGTAGCACCAACAATGCAGTGTGTGCCAGAGATTGGAAGCTTAAGGAAAGAGGCGGCCAGCTGCCACACAGCAGAACCTGATGAAAACAAATAATATATGCCACATTAGACTAGGTGCCTAGCAGTGGAAAAACTATACAAGCTGAAAATGTGTTTCATTGGTTAAAATTAATTTCATCGTTCAATCTTTAAGTGTTCAACGAAAAATTAATTAGTGTCTTGCTCTACTTGTTACAAAGCTTTGTTCAATGACCACAGGCTTGATCACACACACAATATAAACTTCAGATACTCACCAACCATGGCACTGACGGACCCAGCCATCAACACATGCTCAGAGCCGTTGTACATGCCCACGTCGATAATACCTTTTCGGATGGTTTCGCTCACTTTGGCCCCAAGGAGTACAGATCCCAGAGTTTCAAACACTGTGGCCAGAATACATGCCTGTCGCAAAGTAACCACCCCAGAGCCAACAGCTGTCCCAAAGGAATTGGCAACATCATTGGCACCCACAGAAAATGCTAAGATGAAGGCAATGATGAAGCCAACAATCAGTAGCCACATGTACTCTGTGAGGGGGGTCTCTGTCACATATGCTACTGTGGTTGCCAGCATTATTGCAGTTGCAGTTGTTGAAACCATGATTACAGAGTATAGAAACTAATTTCACAATCTTACTAGGGAGTAAATGCTTATCAAATAGCTATAAACTATTTCAAATACAGCAGCTAGTAAAATTAGGAGGTAAAAAGTAAAATATAAATAGTTTATGACCACCTGTCTAACAGGATTCTGATATCTAACAGTGCAAACTTGTGATAACTATCTGGGGCTAACCAGAAATGTTTAAAGTATAGAGGTATAGTGTAAGCTTATTGCTATCCTGTAATTATACTGGATCTGTTGCTATTCCTTTGGTGCTGAGCAATCAAACAGAGTGAACAGACAGCCATTGTGCAACTGTAACTGCAGATGAGCAGGAGTACATCCTGAAAAGATAAAAACACAAAAAATGCATACCTTAAAAAACATCATTTCCTATAATTTCACTTTACAAAAACCATACTGACAACACAGGAGAGTGAAATCAACCCTGCACCGACTGGATGCTGTCTATCATTCGGTCCTGAGATTCATTACAGATGAAAACTACAACACTCACCACTGACCTGTATTCTGAAGTTGAATGGCCCTCTCAAACAGGCATGCCAGACAGATTTTATTTGGTTTTTAGCACTCACTGGTCTTTTACCACCTTATCTTAATTATTTAATATATATTAATGCAAGTCAATACCACAGCTGCTCAAAAGAATGGCTTGCATTGCAGGTTCCTTCAAGTCAGTACTAAATTGGGAAAATCCAGCTTTTCTTATTGCTGCCCTGCAACCTGGAACACTTAACAAAACCATCTAAAACTTACTTTTATCATTAGGACAATTTAAGCCCATCATTACATCTTATTTTATCTCCAGCTGCCCCTGTTTTTAAGTAGACTACTTTATTTATAAGTCACCTTTCCCTTTTATTTTATGTATTTCTGATATGTTCATTGTATATTTTAGATGTTTTGCGTCTTAAAACCATTATTGCATCTTATTTTACCTCCAGGTGTTCCTGTTTTTAAGTCGACTTCTCTTTTTCTAATTCCTTTGTCATTCTCCAGTGTATGTTTTAAAGAGTTTGTCTCGACTATATTGTAATGTAAATGAGGTCGTTTCCTCAGTATATCAATGAGTTTAAATAAAGGTTCTGAATAAATGAAACGGAGTGCATACGCTTTCCTTAGGGGGGGAAAAAAGATAGGATCTACGTAACCACCGCAAGTCGACGCTTGTACCGGAAGACAGAGCTCTGTACCAGCCCTTACAAGAGAAGCCATTTTTGGTAAATGTCGCAGGAAGAAGCCGGTACATGTATAAAACGAACGCTCACCAGTTTCACATAAACACTAAGGTTGTTTTGTTATTGTTTGTATGTTATCGACCGGGTACATCCGGAAAGGTAGATACGAGAAAAGGTGCGTCTTATCTTCAGGAAGCAATAATAATTTCTTCAGTGTGTGTGTGCACGTGTGGGACTCATTCATCGCAACACAAACCGGCTTGAACTCGATCAGTCTCCTCATGCGGCAAACAAATGGGTCGGCTAGTCTAGACTTAACGATAAGTCTTTAATTTGTAGCTACGGCAGATTGAACCGTTACTTACCAAAGGTTTAATTGAGTTGACGTAGTTTGGTTTTTTTTTTTCCCCTTTCTTTCTTTCTTCCCTGGGAAGAGAACGCAACCGGATGTGACTCAGTTTAGGGGAACAGAAGGTTGTGAAGATGCGGTATTAAGAGACCGGGCGGCCAGTCACCTTTTAGCATGTCGAGCCAAATTTAATGACCTGCCAAGTCTGGGCTACCGGGACAGATGGCCAATCATGCTAACGCTAGCTTATCATAAAGGGTACTTTAATTTGTCAGTTTGTCCTTATTCCAATACACACACACACACACACACACACACACGCACGTATTACACAAATCCACGACGTAGGACCGTGCGTAAATAGTAAACCAGGTCAGGTCAACCGTTGTAATAAAACGCGGTCACTTTCTTTCGATATAATTTAACGCCAATGACACAGGGTCCATTTGTGTTGATAATCGCTGCGTAGTATTAACGGTTTATGTCAGCAGGCCAACTTTAGCACTAGCTCCAACCTACCGGCAAATGTTCGTAGATTATTTTTTTTTTTTTTTACGTCTTGAATGAACAAACCAGTCAGCGTAATATTCGTGAATAAGAATTATTTTTTTACTCACCACACGTTGCAATTGTTGGGTCTTGTGAAGAATAGAGATGGCTAACCTCTAAGCTAATTAGCGCGCGCACAAACGTATATAGTCAGATAGCGCGCGCGGGATAATGAAAAATGTAGCCGATTATGAAATATGGCGTCCGAAAAAAAAAGCTGCCACAGGTTGACGGGGAAAAAAAAAAGTGGATATACTGAAAATATATACTCGTTTATCTGATTCTAAAGTGATATAAATCCGTCGGCTGAGATATAGGACAGTCTCCGTTTGAATGAGACTCACTGCCGCATGTGAGAGTGGCGTGCGCTCGTGCTCGTGGCCGGCTGAGACGAACAGTGTTCTTCTGTTTTTTTATTGGATCAGGACTGAGGTGGCCCCGCCCAGCTGTCATCACACGCCTCCCCCACCTCTTCTTCTTCTTCTTCTTTTTTTTTTTTTTTTTTTTTTTACTCTTAAAAAAAAAGAAAAAAGGGGGAGTCTGGCCGCGTTACTTTGTGTTCTCTTACCGAAGGGCACAGACGTTACATAAAATGAACTTAGACTGGAGGGTTATGTGCATACACGAAGATAACACCAAACGCTTAGAGTCGATTTAGTTGTGTTGATGTGTTTTCTGGTCTTGTTTTGTGCACAGCTGCCATACCCTCACGACCCATGGAAGAGACTAAAAAAGACTGACATTCATTCAGATGTATCCGACCGTAAAAAAACACAGCATGCACACTTTGACCATAGGTTAAATTGCTTTTATTCTTTTCACTCAGGGGAAAACAAACATAAAATATACAAGCGGTGCTAATGTACAGTCATGTGACAGCGAGAACATTGTATTAAAACAGACTATTGTTATATTATGACCTCATTGCGCTCTTTGTCTTTGCTGTTGACGTAACTTTTCCAAGAGAATCGTGGAAATTTTTCAGTCTTCAGTGTTATTGGGCAATATAGTTGGCTATTATCACTCGTATATACGACTCTTAACACCCAGAGGTAGAATTTCGCAAAGGAGGGAGTGGTGATTACATCGCAGAGACCGTTTTGTTTTTTCTTTTCTTTTTTTTTTTTTTTTTACTCTAGCGTTATCCAAAATGCCTTTCATAACTTTATAATACATTATCTGATTGTAAGCTCACATCCACCACAGCCAAACATAGCACTTACATACTTTATAACAACTCCTTGTTTAGTCACCAAACCCCGGTTATCAAAAAACATGTGATATAGTAACAACCAAATAATATATTAGTGATTGTTGGGGGAGTAAATAAGTTTTACTTCTTCTCACTCACTTTCGGGCTAATGGGGTTGTATTTTAATTGTGAATTGCTGTATATATCCATGTGTTATGTATATTGTGTACACTCTATGTAAATTGTTTATGTAAAATTCTCTATGTATATTGTGTTTACAACAAATTCTCTATGTATACATATAATGAGATTTATATAATAAGTATTGTACAGGGAGTGCACAAGCTCAAAACTAAATAAATAAATCAAAATCCATGTCAAAAATACTCAGAAGCCATATTTACTGTTAGTTGTTAGCCCCTCTTCCACAGGATTATAGTAGAATATGACCTGAAAGTATTTCTCAACCTCACAATAAAACTGTTTCAACAATGTATAATTCACACTCACAGACATTTTTAATGTAAGCACATTGTTCTAACTACAGCTCCCTAGAGCCGCCAAGAACCAGTCAGGAGTTTGGACTTGTTTGCCGAATAGTTTAAAGCACCGAGATAGAGGCACACACTGCATTTGCACGAGGTTCTTGAACATCTTGTCTCATAGTCTCATGACACTGAAACACTTCACAGCTTTTAGGAACAACACACGCGAGTGAGGCCACCACAGAGCCTGATGAATCAAATGAGGGAGTCTCCTCACTTCTTATTCATATTTATTATTATACAGTGCTCAGTATAAATGAGTCCACCCCAACAGATTTGTCACAAAACCTTTAGTTTTCTTTGAGAATCAACATTTTCTATTTTGGCACTATACAACATATCATGTTGTCAGTTAAGGAAATGTTCTATAAAACTCAGTTTTGTCCAGATTTTTTGAAACCGTGCTTATGTTCATTGAGATATTGATTACAATCTTAGTTTTCAAAGGGGTTGGAGTCATTGATGCTGAACACTGTATTTTTATCAGTCTGCGTTTGAATTGCCCCTAGGGGATGACTAAAGTTAAATAACTTTAGTCATCAGTTGAGTTGAATAAGAAATGGAATGTTATTCATTTGTTTGTTTATTTGTTAGGGTTCACAGGAGCTGTACTTTAATCACAGCTAGCCTTTGTGGGGTTCACATCAAAATAAATACATAAATATCAATCATATTTTAAAACATACTACATATATATCAAACTTTGCAGTCCATTCCAATGCCGCACATAAAACATGGTTTAAAAGAAAGTAATATTATCATGTATGTGTAGATGTACAGCTATATATAAGTGACTGTGATCATGTGTGATTATGTACTGCAAATATGCTTGTCCAAAGAGTTTTCCTATTTTTAATTTAGTCTAAGACACTACATTCATTGTTCAGTATAATGAACTTTATACAATTGAGTCTTTGCCTTTTTGATGCTGCTGTATGCCTCTGTCACCACAGTATGTTACACTTCTGCTAACCCAGTTTGGTGATTTAAGTGAC
Organism: Fowleria isostigma; assembly: GCA_029814645.1. Classification (NCBI taxonomy): domain Eukaryota; kingdom Metazoa; phylum Chordata; class Actinopteri; order Kurtiformes; family Apogonidae; genus Fowleria; species Fowleria isostigma. The sequence continues at coordinate 10,613,709 of JAPTGZ010000005.1, read as the reverse complement.
AGGACTATAATTTGAATGCCAGATGACAATGTAGTTCAGCTTAACGTTTCTTTCTTTCTTTCTTTCTTTCTTTCTTTCTTTCTTTCTTTCTTTCTTTCTTTCTTTTTTTTCTTTTTTTTTTGGTACACATTAAGTATTGACGTAGAATCAGTACATTTAGGAGTCCAATGGCTGTTTAGGGGAGTTTCATTTAGGTTACTCCAAAGCTTTGAGGAGGAGGAAAAGGATCTGCTCTTAACCTATAGGCTATGGAGTATGTAGACTGCCTTCTAAACGTTTCTGCACAATGAATTAGTGCCATCTAGTGGTTCTCATTTAAACAAAATATTGATCATTAGTTTTTTATGCTATAATGGATCAGAGACAATTTTAGCCCAGAGTAAAAATGTTGTACTGTGATACAGCTGAAAAAATACTTGCTTTTATTAGACCTTTTGTGTATCTATGTGTGGGGTCCAGCTGTGGAACATTTTGGGGGTTCGCAATGCTCCAACAATATACAGCAGTTTGATATAAAGAAATAGCCTTAAAACATTATTGAGAAGAAGGGCTTTGAAGGTCATGTGGTGTTTTTCTTATTTTTCCTCTTCCTCTAATGTGTGTGTGTGTGTGTTTTGTTTTGTTTTTTGCTTTTCTCTTATTTTATTCATTAACATTATTTACTACATATACATTATTTCATTCTGGTGCCTATAATGTGCTGTGTTTTATGAGTATTTTTCTCTTCATTGAGTACATTTGGGTTCTGTATGTAATGTTAAAGTTAGTTTTGGTGTACTAATGCATGTTTACAACTAATTTATCTGATATAATTGCGACCATACAATTTAAGTAGTGAAACTGGGGGGTGGGAGTGAATAAATTTTACTTCTTCTCACTCCCTTTTGGGCTACTATGGGTGTATAGTAATAGTGAATTATTGTATATGTTTCTGCATATTTATGTGCACATAATGATATATATACATATATAATATGTGGATGTTATGTTATTTCTGTTATTATGAATTTAAACAACACTGTACATAGAGTGCACAAACTCATAATAAACCAATCAATCAATTAATCAATCAGTTATATTCTTATATATTTTTCACCATATTATTTTTCCTTATGGTGAAAGATGCAAAAAACAGATATTAAAATTAATTTATTCTTGTAAAGAGAAAAGACAGGAAGTGCATACTTGGATGAGATTCATGTTGAATTTGATTCAGACAATGAATAAATAGGCAAACAATTAAATAAATAAGTAAATAAATAAACTAGAACTACAAGTACTACAAGAACTACGGAGGCCAAGTCTCCCCAGCGCCACTCGGCCCCCAGGCCCAACGGAGCCCGCTGAAGTCGGCCCTGAAGGACAATGGCCTCTGTGTGCTATAAATGTGTATCTATGTTGAATGTCAATCACTGATTATCCCATACCAACATAAACAGAACCATTCACTTTGAATACTTGCTAGACAGCTTGTCGCCATGGTAACAACTGATGACATCACACACTCTGAGGAATGAGATTTTGATCATGGGAAATTGGTTCGTTATTAATTTGTGCATTTTTTGACCGAACAAAATTCTTTTGATAACTTTGAATGGCAAAGAGAATCCATGCCAAGATTCATGCAGAATGGACAAAATCCCTAGGAGGAGTTCAAAAAAGTAGTTTTCCAGTTTTTGCGATTGTGTGAAAAAATATTAAGGCGGAAATGGGTGTGGCCTATCCCAGAGATCAGAGCTGCTGTTACCATGGTGACAAACGTTCCAACAGCGGAAACAGAAGCTGATCTCTGCCTCTGAGAAGTTTTAGGAAAGCTCCCAAAAGGTGCTATTTACAAAAAAAACATTAATGGTAGGTGAAAACTAAAGTGATTGTGAGCAGCAGAAAGACCTGGGGAATACACAGATGTATTTTTTTTGCCCATACTGTGATAAATGATCAAGTTACAGCAGTGCAGTCAGTTCATGTGTGGTGTTTATCGCGGTCTTGTGCAAAAACTGTGTGCTATTGTAACAACATGTCACACAGATAATCTTTGGTCCATTCCACACTTTTGTGTCTTGACAGAATAATTTTAGGATCAATTGTGTGGGAATGGTAGCCACTTGAAACTTATCATGTTTGCAGCGCCCTCTATTGGCCAAAATTCTCCAACCTCGGTTCATAGCCTCACAGTCATGTATCAATTACCCACTTAAAATTTGGTGTCAGTGGCATTTATTTTGACCAAGATATTCAACAGTGTGCATTATTTTTAGCTAGCTATACAAATTGGTTTGTTCATAATTTATGCATTTTTTCACTGAGCAAAATTCTTGTACAAAGTTTTGATCAGGTCGGGGTGAAGAGTGTGACTGAAGCAGATCAGATAAATTCCATAGGAGTTAAGAAACAAACAAACTAGGTTTTACAGTTTTCCCAATTTTGCGGAAGGAAATAATCCAAGGTGGCAATGGGCGCCGAAGTGATTCAGGCCAAATCTGAGGATATAAAATTTTTGAAATGCGACAAACGGTGTAGGAGTTATAGACCAAAATACATTGACCTTGGTTATAGCGCCCCCTGCTGGTGGACATATGTGGTGTGTGTGTCTGAGGTACGTTGGTGGATTATATATAGCTCCTACAACATAAAGCACATGAAGTAAGGTAATAAAAGTGACTTCGACGTAAGTATCCTATTACTGTCGTTGTACATTCTATGCTCTTGGATTTTCACTAACACGTGTGGGGCTCGTGGCCATTGCTTAATACCGATTGACTTTGAATACTTCTTCTGCACCGCTAGAGGGACTTGACTTCCTCCCTTCATTATGGATTTAGCTTTGGATATACACTGATTCCAGATCAGATTCCTAATTGCCATCCTCCAGTAAACACGTTGCACTTTGAGGGCTCAAAACTGACTCCAGTTCATCGAAGAAACTCGAAGGTGAGCTTATGCAGCGCCGCAAAGCAGAGCAGGCACACTTGCTGGTGCCCGTGCCCCTATCTTTAAGACAGACACCAATTTTGACCAATCATATTTACGGATGAACAACTATTGTCCAATGAGCGTTCGAGTTGTGATTGGTAAGGCGGGTTCATGGAGTGGGTGTGTGTTTGTCAGTGGGAAGGGGAGGTCAAATGAGCTGCGAGAGTTTGTAAAACGTGAGACAACCTCTACTTGAGGTACACAGGTCGGCTACCGTGCTAATAATGTTAAAAGAAGAAATACAGTTGCTGTTTTTAGACTTGTAATTTAAAAGTGAAGTAAGTGCTCGATAATGGTATGTCTGCGTCGCTCTTGTGAATAGTTATGAGGCATGAGCTAATGCTAACTACACATGTAGCGTGTTTATAGACAGCCTGTTCAGTGTTATTGCAGGAAAAGTTTTTTGGTTTTTTTGCTAGGTAAAAAAAAGGCATATGAACCTATTTAGTTGTAGAATATGGTGTATGTCTCCATTGCGGCGTGGTGCATCTCCGTAGAGCATTGCTTTTTGCTACATACCTCGTAAGCTAGCTGCTGCTGTTTGCTACCATTGACTTCTATTTTGCCTTTGGTAACTAGTGTCAGGGTCGTCATGTTTCAGTCTGTTCCCCGTCGTCGAATTCAAGAAAGCGGAGTAAATACAGTTCGGATAATGAGCGTTAGGTCATTCAGGAGATGTGTCGAAGCCAGCAGTAAAAAGCTGGACAAGGTGCCATGGCTTGATCGGACCGTGGGCCTGCTGCTGTCCTGGATCCAGAGGGCAGGTGTGGGGGCCACTGAGGCCGCAGGACCCAGCCAAAAGAGGAAGAACTTACTGTCAATATTCGCAGACCATTGTGGCTTTGTAACCGGCCAGAGGCTTCGACGTACTTGTCAGATCGCCGAGCTGTACTCCAACCTATACTCTGAGCGGACCAGGTGGACCCTGGTTGGGAACATATGGCGCCGATTTCAGAGCAAACACGCTCCTACTGGGAAACTTTTAGCTGCTCTGGCTGGTGTCTTCATGTGGGATAACGAGAAGATTCAAGATGAAGAAATACGCAGGTTAGAACGTCTTTTAATGTAAAGAGGGATGCTCTCACATACAACCAACCACTAGCCTAATCAATAGAAATGCAAATGTTTGTGTGGTATTGTTTGATTGATTGGTTTATTTCGAGCTTGTGCACTCCATATACAATACTGCTTCAATTCACAACAGAAATAACATGACATCTACATATTATATAAATTTCATTATGTATATATAAATATACATAGAGAAATTTGTTGTAAACATGCATTAGTACACCAAGCTAACTTTAACATAACAAATACCCCTATAAAGACAAAAATGCCAATAAAACATACAGGAGAGAAATAATATGCATATCATTATATGTACACAATATACATAAACATATACACTAATTTTTCAGTAATATACAACCCTAGTAGCTAGAGGTGTGTGTTGTCAAGAATCTGGCAATACAATACAAATCATAATACTAGGATCATGATACATCGTGATATATTGTGATACTGTTAACAAGGCAATATTTTTTGTTTGCGTTTGTTTCTTTTTTTGAAAGACCATTTCCTAGGAAAATTGAATTATGCCAGAAATATGCACAGATACATTTTTATTTAATCTAAACAGGATTTAATGCTATGTCGCCAAACTTTCCTCTGTAAAAACTTAAAGTGCAGAATTTGGATAAATACAGTTTTAACATCTGGTGTTACCAGTACAGAGAACATGCACAAAAAATAAATAAATAAACAAAATAAGATTTTACAGACATTACAGTATAAGATCATGCTCAAATGTTTATATTCTATTGGTTGTGAAAAGAATGCATAGTGGACAATGTTTTCAATTTAAAAAGCTACATGTATGACCTACAATATCACAGTAATACTGTTGTAATACTCAAACCCTTGATTTCCTGTGTTTCAGCAGATTTCATGTATGACTAGGTGTGTAAAAAATATTTAATTTCACAATACTGATACAGTATTGCGAAATGCAATATGTTGATATATTGCAGAACCGATATTTTCTCTTACCCTTACTAGTAGTCCAAAAGGGAGTGAGAAAAAGTAAAATCTATTTACTCCTACCCCCAGTTTCACTACTTGAACTTGTATGGTTGCAATTATGTCAGAGAAATGAGTTATAAACATGCATTAGTACATTAAAACTAACTTTACCAACACAACATACAGAACCCAAATCTACCCAATAAAGAGAAGAAATACTAATAAAACATCACAGATTATAGGCACCAACATGAATAATGTAAAAATGTAAGTGTATGTAATAAATAATGTAAATGAATTAAGTAAAAATGTGAGAAGCAAAATCAAAATATGTTTAAGTTATAGCTGTAGATGTCGGCTTATCTGAATCAACATGAAAGACTCATGTCAGCTGACTGTTTCTGTCATCTTTAAAACACCTCCTGATGGAATGACGTTCAGAGGAACTATGGTGAACCTTTTACTCCAGACCTTTAAATATGCATCCTCTGCATGTCCAGTGCAGTATTTTATAATATCTTGACTATAATTTGCAATGTCAGCTGTGTACTCAATGACTTCTTCTGATGTGTATCTCCATGTAAAGGTGTGGACTGGAGCTACAGGCACTAGAGACTGTAAAACGTATAAACACATCATTTGGGGCTCTGGCCGGGCAGGACGAGCCTGGCTGGGAAACTGTGATGGAAAAGAAGGACTTCAAAGTGTGGAAGCGTCCAATTCCCAATAGTCATCTCTATGAATACAGAGGTCAGCTCACTCAGAATTTCACATGTGTAAAGCACACATACAGCTTTCTGATGTTTTGTGCTTTTTCTTTCTGCACTGGTTGGCATGACTTGTTGATGCTGATTCCTCTAATCTCTTTTCTGATTTGTTTTACTTGTAGTGTTGGGATCCTATAATGATGTCACGCCAAAACAGTTCTTCAATGTTCAGGTATGTTACCAACTGTATTCAACTGGTACTTTAAATATATCTGGAGGATTTTTAAAGAGATTAATAAATACAGATTTGTTGTAAGGTGTTAATTCATAGTAGATGGATATCCTGTAGAAGAAGAGAGCCGTACTCTAATATTCACTTTCCCGAAGTCTGAATTGAAAGATAGTGGAGAATCTTATTTGAAGTAAATTGACTGATACATTGATTAGTTGATCTGAGCTTATGCACTCTATGTACAATGTTGTCTCAATTCACAATTAGAAAAAAAACTAAATAAAACATCCACATATTATCATTATGTATAGTCAAATATACAGATATATATAACAATGCACTATTACTATACACCTGTTGTAGCCCAAAAGGAAGTGAGAAGAAGTAAAACTTACTTACTCCCATCTCAGTTTCACTACTTCAGCTTATATGGTTGCAATTATATTAGAGAAATTAGTTGTAAGCATGCACTAATAAATAATGAATAAAGGAAATGATGAGGAAAAACAAACAAAACAAAGCCACACATAAAAAGTAAAAAAAAACAAGACACGTGACCTTCAAAGCCCTTCATCTCTATATTGTTTTAAGACCTTTTTTTTTTTTTCTATCCTGGATTCTAAATAAATAATCATAATTTCTGCAGATAGTTCTAGTAGTGGACACACATTAAACATATGTAAGGTATAGATTTAACCAGAACTGTTAAAGATGTTTTTGACTCAGAGACTGGTGTACGATGACAGCTTTTGAGTACTTACACAAGACAACTGCCATTGCACAACCATGTATGCATCAACAGTGACAGTCTTCGAACAGTGACAGTCTTCTGTGCTAAATTAAGCACTGTGCCCTTGACGTTCTCTTTCCCCCAGTTGGATATAGAGTACAGGAAGAAGTGGGATTCTCTGGTTATCAAACTTGAGGTGGTGGACCGTGATGTCAACACCGGCTCTGAAGTTGTGCACTGGGCCACACACTTTCCTGTGAGTTTCTGTTGTTTGGTGTCATGCCAAAAGGGAGGTAGTGTTTATGATAGGGAGGGTTGTGTTTGCTGGGCAACCTTTTGGCTACTGTTGTATAAACCAAGTATGAATGACCTTGGACGACCCGTCAGTCATTTCACCAAGAACAGCTACTTGGCAGGTTTTAATCATCAGTTTGTATTTCCTCAGCTGCTCAATAATCTTTTTTTAATCTCCCTTTACAGTATCCCATGTACTCAAGGGACTATGTGTATGTGCGTCGCTATGATATCGATGTGGAGAATAACCTGATGATCCTAGTGTCCAGGTGCGACCTTTGAACTAACCATTGTCTGGTTGAGTTTTTCTTCTTCTTTCTCTGTGTATAATTTTAATATTATCTGTAAATGTATCTTGTAATCTTTGGTTGTAGAGCTGTTCAACATCCTCGTGTCCCAGAAACTCAAGAGTTTGTCAGAGTTCATTCATACCAGTCAAAGATGGTCATTCGTCCACACAAGTCATTTGAAGAGGTATGAGGAGAACATTTTATTGCACTAATAATGCTGTATTCAGTTATGTGTTTTGTGACATATTAGTTTGTCTTTACAGAATGGATTTGATTACCTGCTGACCTACAGCGATGACCCACAGACAGTCTTTCCACGTTATTGTGTCAGCTGGATGGTGTCGAGCGGTGAGCTTTTTTTATTTGTCATAATTACAATTTCTTGTCAAAAATGTATCGCCAATTTTTGCAACAGTTTAGTTGTTATCTATAAAAATACTAGTCACAAACAGCAAATAAAATCCTGAAGTATTACTGCCTAAAAGACTTGAACTTTGTAAATAATTTATATTCAGGGAAAAAATTATTAGACCATCAAAAGGCATGAAAAACAATGGTTATGCAATTAAATACTAACTCCTGTATTTTTATTTTATTTAACAGCGAAATATCCCATTGAGACTAAGAACGTCTTTTACAAGGGATTCCTGGCCAAGATAGGCAGCAGCAGACACACACAGTAACAGGATTACACAGTTAAATCACATAGAACAGACACATTTGATAATAAACAGTTGGTAAAAATGTTACAAGTAGATTAAAAAAAGCAAGTGCAAGTTATGGAGTAGGCCTTAAGAACTCTGTTTGGACTTTAAAGCATGTAAAGAAATTAACTCAGTTTCCAGACTTTCCGTAGCTAATTCCATGTATAAGGTGCAGAATAAACAGAGGCCCTTTGACCCATTTCTGTACAGGTGAATAGAAAAAAGACCAATATGTGGCCATTTGTCTGGAGAGAATAAGTATCAGAATTTCTATTCTCAATTAATGTACAAATGTAGACAGGGAAGAGGTCAAGTGTTGCCTTTTATATCAACATGCATCAACGGCTGATCCTTTAAAACAGACAGAAAAGAGAACATTGAATACCTAAAAGCACTGTTTTTGTCGGTACAGTGCCATAGCTACTCCTGTAAGAACATATGTGATTTTGGTTATTATCAAGAAAATCATTGAAAATGGATAGATATCAGCTGTTAAATTAACTCATGAGCTATTTTTGTTATCATTATATTTGTCCAAACAAATGTACCTTTACTTGCACCAGGCATTAAAATGAACAAGAAACTGAAGAAGACACAGGGTGGTCTAATATTTTTTCTGACTGTTTTTGGTTAATAGTGTACTTGAGGTATCACTCTAAATATTTTCCATGCTGATGATTTGATGATCATCTCCTCTTTTCCTGGTAGGCATGCCTGATTTCCTGGAGAAGCTGCATACTGCTGCCTTGAGAGCTAAGAACTTGGAGGTGGGGATCCATGACTATGCAGGTGTTATTAAATCCAGCGACACAAACCGCCAGCCATCCCAGGAGCGCCTCACCGGAGACAACCCCCACACCGGCAGCTCTGGGCAGATCTTCGCCTGAGACGGATCATTGTAGGCCAAGCGGGTTATGTTTGTGTTGAACCGGACTAAAAAAAACCTTGAAACCCAGCATTGTAAGGGGACTGTCTGTGAACTGCAAACTGGAGTTGCAATCTATTTTGAAAAGAGAAAGTATGTCCATCCATAGACGCGATGTGATTGGTTGTACAAGAACAATGGACCATGTTTGGTAACTGCGTTGTCCTTTTGAGAAAATGTTGCCATGGAAATTCTCATTCATACTGCTGGCTTTGGCACTATCTCTGCTCAGCCAATTAATGCCAAGAGTCAGAAAGAGTTTGTTTGTTTTTCTGTTTGTTTGTTTTTCTGGTGTGGGTAATGACATCTGTACTGCAACCTTTGGTAAGATTGAGCCAAAATTCCTAATTGTAGAGATGCTATTGCCAAAGCACTGATCGCTGTTTTAACATTCTTGTCTTGTCCGTAATTGTTGAACAAGATTTGACTTTAAAGTGAACAGCCACAGCACCGTATGTGTGTCTTGAGCCGTGGTAATGTTTGAGCTCTTTTTGCAGAGACGAAAGTAGTAACAATTGCCGACCTCTGGACATCGTCACTGTAAAGCTTTGGTCAAGATTCTGTAACAGATAAACTGAATTCTCTAATGGAAGACTGTATCATGATTTAAAGCAACTAGTATCCTCTTTGCTTGCAGCATGAATGATCTCATGAAGGGACCGAAAGGATTAAAAATGTAATGGGATTTTTCAAAAAGGTGCTTATAAAGGATATTTGAGATGTCTTTTTTTGGGAGAGGGTTGAGCAGCATTTAGTTGTCAGCACAATTTGGTTTCACACTGTTGGTTCCGGCATTTCTGTATAAAACTGCCAGCATCGACAAAGCAGCCTTTTTGAAGATATTGGGCCTCTCAGCATCACGGCCGTAGTGTCTTAAAAAAACCACGTAAATCCTCAGATGAAATGGTACCCAAGTTCCTCACTTCATACCGTTAATGGAAACTCCACTTCCCAGAAAACAGCACCTGTACCACCTCATTATCCATCTGCATTTCATTAAATTAAAAAAAAGAAAAGTTAATTGTCCCATTTCAGCTCCAAATCTTTTTGTTATCCGAGTGTTAACGTCATCCAACTTTGCACTATTTAACTCATGGGTGTTTATGATATTCTGTGTTACTGTAGAGTGTGTACATTCATAAAACCGTACCCTGTTTACTGGAAGTTTCTGAACCCGTAAGTTTTTGCAGCTCTGGTTGTAAATGTAGTTTCCCTCTGAAACTCTATAGACGTCCAAATCCTCATACGTTTGTTCTAATTTATTGGCAGGGGGTGTTATGAATGTACAAAGAGCACCACATGCTGTGAAATTAAGCATTGCCTAATAAAGTACACTGTTTACAGCCTGACAATCTGGCACCAAGATGTTGAAACTCATGTTTTACACCTGCAACACCCCCCATGTTGTACTAAAATGCATCGTCACATTTGTATTAGAAGGTACATAAAACATAACCAGCTACAATTTACCATTAAGTACTGGAGTGGGTTTCATTGTTGTGAAGGAATCCTACATGCATGTACATACGTGCATCAAGTATTAACTTGTTTTTCCCAGTGTGTCAAAACCATGTAGAATATCTGCTGCACTGAAACAACCACTTAGGGCTATTGAAGTAATGGCAGTCGAAGATATTGCAAAGATAGTGAAATCTGTCTGACAAACTGAAAGAATGAGGAATAAAAATGTGTTTTGACTTATTTCTTGTCTAATGAAACAGAACTTGGAGATCAACACAACCTTTTTAAACAATATGCAATGCTTGCGAATGTATTTTTAATGCTCTGTAACTTGTAGACACCTGTGTGCCACCTGCATTAGTCCACAAGTCAGTTGTCAAATTGTTTTTTCTTTGTTTTTTCTGCAGGCAGGTTAACATTTGTTAGTAAGCATCACCTGGTTTTACTTTAGAATCATTAATTTCTGTGTGAATAATCCAGAACTGATGTAATAGTTACAAAACAATGAAATGGTTTGAAACTAATTCAAATAAACTGATCATGTGAATCCTGCAGCGGTTTTTGCAGATTCATTTTGACGTTCATGGTGTCTGTAGAGAGAAGGCTGATTGGCGTGTTTGTGTTGTAGTCCACTGTAATGGGATCAGCTGTAAACCTGTATTCCCTGTCTGGGTGAAAGGTCACTGCCTGCACAGACAGCCTCCACAATTAAAGCACCGTCTGCACATCGTCAGCCTCAAAATAAGGAACCCCCACTCATGAAAGTCTCTCAACTGGCTTTGCATTGCCTAAAAAGTCATATGATTAAAAAACAATATTATATAGCCTCTACAGTGTAAGATCAGTTGGGTACACCTCAAATACAAAGGTTTTTTGCACTTAAAAAGAGTACTTATGGCATAAGAGTAGTGTTGGTAGGGTTACTTTTGAAATGTATTTTGTTACAAATTATAAAATACATGCCCTAATCTGTTCTGAAATCCGTTACATTACTCAATATGAGTATCGTAATCTGAATACTTGAATTACTTTAACATTTTCTTGAAGTTTAATACCATATGAATGTAATAAATCACACCATGCTTCCCCCGTTGTAAACAGAATGATTCTTGTGTGTTCTGTTTCAGAGCTGGATAAATGTATTTGGTCAAAGCCTCATAAACACATGAACATGTGATGTACTCATACAACCCAAAGTAATTTTCTGATGTTTTGTAGATAAGAAATAAGACAAGAAAAGTCCCAATATTAAAATATTCACATCTGTGTTCTTCTTGTTGCTCTGCATAGTAACATTGTGTTCTCCTTCCTTATCTCTCTTAAGGTGAAGTACTGCTTGTGTTTCCAGAGGTATGTGTTCTTCTTGTCCTGGCACTGATCTGACAGCTCTGGCCCCGCCTCTGACTCCGCCTCCATTATCTTGACTTGGACGTGACACTGACTCGCTCCCACAAGTTGTACTCAGCACTAATCATCAGAATATTTACACTGCATACTGTATCAAGGGATTATGGGAAATGTGTGGGAAACTGGATTGTGAAATGACAGAAAATATCAAAGTAATCACCTGCCGAGGGACTGCAGATGAAATATAGTTTTCTTTTATTAATTTTGGCATATTTACATGCATGTATTTTTTGTATAGCAATCTTTATGAATATGCATGGTCTCAATCAAAAATAAACAAATCCATTGATTTTTAAAAACGTAACTGTATTCTGAATAACATGTATTCAAATTGTAACTGCGATGGAATACAGTTCCTCATATTTTGTATTCTAAATACGTAATCCCATTACATGTATTTCATTACTTCCCAACACTGAATAAGAGGCTTTGGAAATTTTACACGTCCTAAGGTTCAAATACCAGGAAAGGTTTTTGTGTGTGTGTGAGTGAAAGTGTAGAACAGTCTGGATCTGCATCACAAACAATGACACAATATTCACAGTTTTAAAGCACTTCACAAACATATGGTCTGGTCACAGCACAGGGAAGGCGGGGCTTAGTGTTAATTGCTGGGCCGTTACATGCGTGGCTCTTTCTTTGTTGGTATGTGCTGCTTGTTGTTTACCATGCTGGTATGTGTCACTTCCATTACCATTGCTAGTATGTAATTATTGTTAAATATATTGTATCATAAGTTATAGGGACTATCAAGTAGAATTAATATAGATCAGTTTTCCTAATCTGTTTACTATCAGTTACTGTATTTACATTATTAGGACTCTACACAGATGTAACTGTATCATTAAAGAAGTGAAAGTAATGTTAAGTTGTATAAATTGAGAGTGAGGTGGGATTTAATGCGTTTTCCTCCCACTCTTTTTTGTTTTAATTGTTTTTTCATATGTAGTTACACAGTATATACATATAGAACTCAAAGCTCCGCATCTCATGTTCCTTCACAGAGGACAAATCAGAATAAATCAATTAACACATACAGTAAAACAAACTCAACATTAAAATAAAATAGAATAATAATATGGCGGCATGGTGGTGCAGTGGTTAGCACTTGTGCCTCACAGCAAAAAGGTCCTGGGTTTAATTCCAGCACCATGACTGGTGGGACCTTTTTGTGTGGAGTTTGCATGTTCTCCCCGTGTCTGTGTGGGTTTTCTCCGGGTACTCTGGTTTCCTCCCACCATCCAA
>JAPTGZ010000005.1:10576211-10588900 GCA_029814645.1 Fowleria isostigma | reverse complement strand
ACATTTAAACACAATACAGCCAACAAGTTTATGGCAACATAACTTAAGACCTACCATATCAAATTTAAAACCTTTTAAAGACTTTTTTATGATATTAAATGCAGATATGTAAATTCAAGACTTAAGACTTTTTAAGACTGTGCAGAAACCCTGGTTTAATAATGTGGAGTCCTGACCCTGATTCACATTCTCTAAATAAATGTCGATCTAGCCCTAAATGCACCTTAAATATGATCTATAGTTTCCAAAATGCTTCTGTAAGACCTGAGAGACTTGATATATCGTCACTTTTTAACTGTACCTGCAATGACTTGTCGACCTCTGCCTTTGCCATCCTTGGCCCCTTCAATGATTCCTGGGAGATCCAGAAGCTGAAAGCAAAAAACACAACACAAAAAGTAAAATAAGTCACTGAAAGATCATCAACGTACATTACAATTACACATAATAAACCAGTGAGACATTCTTTTACCTGGATTTTGGCACCTTTATATCGAATGACTCCAGGCACTGTTGTCAGAGTGGTGAACTCGTAGGCCGCGACCTCAGAGTACACACCAGCCAGGTTACTGAGCAGCGTAGACTTTCCCACTGAAGGAAACCCAACGAACCCAACACGCGCATCCCCAGTTTTTGCCACATCAAAACCTAAACAACAGAGAATAATATAAATCAGCATTTCTCATCATGTCCTCACCAGTATAATGACTCTAATGACAGCTGAGGCTGGGAATAAGAAAGTTAATTGTCTTTAATGTGTGATAATGAAACCCATCATTCCTACCCTCTCCTGTTCCCCCGCCGCTGCCTCCTTTGGGTGTGATGAGCTCTCTCCTCAGTTTGGCAAGACGTGCTTTGAGTAGACCCAAGTGATGTGCTGTGGCCTTGTTCTTCTGCGTCCTGTTCATCTACAATCAATGTTAATAACACCAGCATGACAGTTGGAAATTATGCACAGTATTATGTCCAACACATAGGAAACTCTTTGGAGAAACAAGGAGGAACACAGAATGAATGTATGCAGGAAATTTTTAACTATGGCCTTTGTCAAAACTGGGCGTAACCGCATTAAAAAGTACTTCTTTTGATATCCCATAACTAGTGATGTCCAAATCGATACTGAAATATCGATATCTCTGATAACAAATCTTTACACTCTAGAACTGATTTACAAATCTAAATATCGATACTTTTGATTAGGGCTGGGAATCTCAGGGTACCTCACAATACAATATGATACGATACACGGCTCACAATAACAATAATCTCTCGATATTGTGATATTGCGATTATCAATATATATTGCTCTTGATAACCTATGTGTGTTTATAGGGGTGAAATGAAAACAAACTAAAAAATAAATGTCATTGTTTACATTTTTATCATAACTGAACCAGAACACAAACAGCAATAGTGCAAGACCAATGACAATATTTTAGTTAAAAAGAACTGGACAGGATTTTTTTATGTCTGACAGTGACACTTTAAACAACATGATATCGTGACTCGCATATACACACCACGTGTAATTGGTGTATTATCTGTACACATAGGCTTTCACGCTGACACGCCATTATAAACTCCTGTCAAATCTGAATGGATGCGTCAAATATGGCACACTGAGGGTTAATGTCACGTGAACCAGAGATCTTAGTGAATATTGACCTCCATCAAATGGAGTTAAATAACATGTGAACGTGTGTACGTATAGCACGGCAAATGTCATAAGGACTGGTATGACAACACCGTTTCATCAGATCAGTCTGATTTAAACTCATTCATAAACATGTCGTCTTATGTCTCTACATGTACATGTTTGCCGTGCCGCCCGTGTGTCGTATTTTTGTGAGAGTGTTCGTACTTCATATGTACTTCATACGTCTAGCTTTGTACTGTCCACATATAGAAGACAAAGTCAGTCCACACTTTGGATTTATTGATGTAAATGCTGCATCTTTCAGTTTAACTTCACTGCTCATATATATTAGCAATATTGTTTTTTTTTCTTCTTGTGACTTCCGCCCAATTTTCAGCCACTCACGTTAGGAGCGCCCCCTGGAGGCATGTAAAACACTGACTCCACACACTGGAAGAAGTGAAGGGAAACTGAAAGAGGTTTATAGCAACTATACTTGAATAATAATAGCCTTTAAAAATATCGATACGCAGCGGGAGCCAATCGATAATCGATCGTAAGATTAAATATCGCGATATGTCGCCATACTGATATTTTGTCACACTCCTACTTTTGAACTTTGGTTATTTGAAGTCATGTATATCAGGACAAGTAAATAAAATATTGGGATCTTGTCCAAATGATACACGATTGGTGGGAAATACTTCTTCCGCCTGTGTAAATAGGTACTGTGTCAGTCAACTCTGACTCCTTCACTCTGTACGGAGCAAAAAATGGAGCAGATTAAAGGGGAAAACAGTAAATATGTTATTGTTCTTTAACAAAAACTTGTGAATGAGGGAAAGTGTCAATGTTGGATACTTTTTAAAAATAATTATATATTTATTATATACATATATATGCATTTAATAATGGTTCTTAATAATTATTATTCATGTATTCTTTATGAAGTTATGATTTTAAACACACTATTTTTATTTTATTTTTTTTGATTTTCCAGACATTCAGTGTATTTGTATAAAGTATTGGTATCAGATTGATATGAGCCAGCCTGAATTTTCCTCGATACCGGATAGCAAAAGATATCTGTGGTATGAAACATCACTACGCATAGCATTTACATTTGACAAAATTATGAACTAATTGAAAGTACTTCTCTCAACTATGTGACCAAGCACAAAGGTCATAAAGCCAGATTTGATGTGTCATTAACTTCGTAAGGTATGGACTTCCTTGACTGCTATACTGGGGTGTACACTGCTCTCCTGTACCTGTTCTCTCTGCGTCAACATTTACTAAGATCAACAACACAATTAACAGTCAGCGCCAGAGTTAATTCATAACAGGTAATACGTCTTAGTATGATTAAGTGATAAAATAATAATAATAGTTATTAAAATGCAAACTATGAGTATTATTATAGCTATAGAAATATTTATTTTTTCTATAGGGTTAATTAGTTTCAGAAAAATCCTTGATATTTTTCATAGATTTGTTAATCCACTTATGTTTGGCTCATCATGTCCTGACCATTTACAATAGTTTTACAACCATATATACCTGTTTTGTTTCTTTAACTTTTAGTTACAAACACAAGGCAGGGTTTAAGAGAAATAATTACGGTATTTGACACTGTATAACTCTGCCTCAGCTCAACGCACGTCTTGCCTCAGTTTCAACAAAATTGAAACATACATTTTCTAATGGATAACTGGTTAATAAACCATCTTCTTTTATTATCTTTAATCAGGGTTCCAACAGGTTTCTAGAAGTAAAATTTTAAGACTTTTCAAGACTACTTCAGAATTTAAAGCCTATTTCACAGCCATACTGGCAAAAATTCCTAGAATTTAGGAAAATGTATTTATTTACTCCAATGCCTTGATTCCCACTGTTCGAGTTATTTCTCACTGGGGGTTGTAAAGTTACCAACAACTGGTTCCTAATTTCAGTATAAATTGTTGGGTTGGGTTGGAACTGAAGAGAATAATGTTACTTTCTTTGCAGCTTGGACATTTAACAGACACATCAAACCCACAAAGACCCAAACATCCACTGGTGACCAAATCCCTCTACTGGTCCACTAAGTCTATCAATGCATGTCAATAACTGGTGTAAAATACACTTATTCATTATTTCGGGTTATCAGATATGACTCACTTTGACATTCAGAGGCTCTGTAGTTACCATAGAAACACCATCTTCTCCACCATTGATTCACCAGTAAAACCCATGGATGGAGTTGGATCAATGACAGTGCATAGAGACACTGGGTTTATGTCCAGTTAATGATAGATTTTACTAAAAAAAAAGGTAATTTTTTCTTCCTTTTTTCTGGTTTTGATATGATAACCTTAAACTTTAATCTGAGCTTTTAGAACCATCTACATGATCATTGAATTAATATAGGAAAATACATGACTGTCACTTAAAAATGCAAAATACAGAGCGTATTATCAGAAAAAACATGTTGATAAATCACTTAAGAAAGCTTAAAAATAGAGAAAATTTCTTTTGGGAACTGCCACAAAAGTAGAACTGGATCTTTATAAATTAAAAACAATGCAGTAAACAAGTTTATGGCAACGTAAATTAAGACCTACCATATCAAATTTAATTTAAAAGGCATTTAATGCAGATTAATTCAACACTTTTAAGGTAATATTCTCCAAATTGGCTATAGATCACTATCTCAAACTAGATCATTTCCATTTAATTTGCCTTGTTGAATTTCTTCTTGACAAATTTGTTTCATTCAGAGTTGAAGTACATTTAAACTAGAATATCTGAAACAACAAGAATCTGAAATAAACATCTATGAACATTTACGTTTTATTTCATTTTACTCCTAGGCTATATTCAAGTCTCAGCATTAGCAAGCAAATATAAACTACGTTTCTGAGGTATCCTATTACGTCGTCTACTCGTTTAGAATGGGTTAGGAAGTGAATAA
Source organism: Fowleria isostigma (assembly GCA_029814645.1). Taxonomy (NCBI): domain Eukaryota; kingdom Metazoa; phylum Chordata; class Actinopteri; order Kurtiformes; family Apogonidae; genus Fowleria; species Fowleria isostigma. The sequence goes on along the minus strand of JAPTGZ010000005.1, from coordinate 10,584,311 downwards.
ATGGTTTACTACCTGTCCAGAACATATTATTATTCGCGGTTTAATATAAAGCTAATTCATTCGAACTGAACCTGGATTCCGTTAGTAAGCGACTAGACCTGCGTATACCAACATCATAAAACCTTAATTTATGATCCACAATATATTATACAGCCAAATGGAAATGTATTAAGAGGGCACATTTTCAGTACATTCTCTTTCCAGATTAAATGTCAAAATGATTATATAAACTGGAAGACCAGGCCCAGCTACAGGAGCTATGCTAATATTTGCTAGCGGTGCGGTTAGCTAAAACGTGACAATCACTTGGGTTAGCCAGCTGTCTACTTTAACTCACCTCATTTTCAATCTCTGCTATTTTGGCGAGTATACTCATGGTGGCGGCGTTCCTTGTATACAATCAACGCTGATGAAAAATATTGAGAAGATTTGTCATTAAAGTTGACAAACTTAGATGTTGTTTAGCAACCAGGCTCTGCCATCTACCACGCAACCGCCGCTGCGCACTACTTCGCGCTAAACTCTCGCGATGACACAGTGTACTCCGAGCAGGAAACAAGGAAGTTGTTTCAGGGTTTGTCGTCTTTATTCCAAAATAAAGAACCACAGTGAGTACAAATTTGGTTTGCATTTTGTCATGTTAGTACAGACTTTGAAAGCTTTCATCTAGTCAAATATACAAAGAAAAATTGGTGACACCAAATGTTCTAACTTGATCCCCATTTAAAAACCAATGGGATATTTATTCCTTTACTAAATAATGCATATTATTCTCTCCTTGAGCGCAGGTGTTTTATATGCAATTTGTATTATATATATATATTTTTCTTTTTTTTAAGGTGAAGGCTTCAGATAAGCATATTTGGGCTTTTTGCATCTTCCTACACTGTATTGGGTTTTCTCTTATCTTTCTTATGTTTCTGTTGTCTTTTATTTGTGCAAAACCTAACAACTAAACTAAACTACAATAAATATGGAGAGAAGATAACGCCTCAAGGCATCAAATAAAGCTAAACTGATTGTATTTCTTTCACTAGGATGAACATAAAACACCAAAAGGTGATATAAAAGACTAGTTGGGAGCATATGTTGCATGAGAGCTGAGACATGGAAATTAGAGTTATTCCCCCAAATATTGATATTCACACTTTTCCTTAAAATTAATCCAAAAATGTTTTGCCTCCAAAAATACAGCATTTTTTTCATATTTATATTAGCCTAGATACTGTTTTTCCCCCCACAAATAATGTTTGAATTGATTTTGTTTGGATACATGTTTGTGTGGTTTCTGAAAGTAAAAATAATGTAAATTTACAAAGATAAGTGTTTTATTTTTCTTGTTTACTTAATATGAGAAATCAAAAAAATGTCCTTACATGACTGAAAAATGAAATGAAGCTAGATAGAACTGAAAAGTAAGCTTGACTATAAATTACTTGTATGTTTATGGAATTACTCCAGTTTACAGGGATACTCTTAAACACAAAGCTTATTTTAACATGCCCTTTTCACCATTAAATTTGGAATAGTAATTGTAGTTGACATCCACTACACATGTATGATAACATTTATCTCTTCAATGCATATGTGTGATGTTTATTCTCTTTTTAAGATCCTCAAAACTGAGATATCATATGTATTAATAAGTCCACCATATCATGAATTTGTACTTCATTTCTGTGTGATACAAATTCTCACACAACAAAAAAAGCACCAAGACCTGTCAAAGTGTATATTTTTATTGTTTAATTGTTTATTATTTATGTCGCATACAGTATAATCTCCCATTGGTTTCTATGTTGCTGAAGTTTGTGGATTGAACATCTGTCATTTTCTGACTCCAACCTTCTGATTTATTGGAAAATAGTGGGCAGATTGAACAAGATCAGTGCTGCTGATTTGATGAGTGACCACCAGATCTTCTTGGACCCATGTTATGCTCTGTGAACCTGGCAAAGACTAGGAACATCTAAGTCCATGTGGTGAGTATGTTGGCCACAAGAGGGCGTTTCACACAGCTGTCAAAGACTGTGTAAAAGGCCAGGAAGGATAGTTGAATCAAAGTAAAACATTTTAATTCAATTTTTCGACCATAAAACTTAATACATGCCAGTCACTATAGGTAGATTTAGCAGTTCTGTTCTTGAATATGCTTTTTCCAGTTCAGTCATTTACTGTAGAAATAAATGCAATCTGAAGTTTAATGCAATCACTGAATCCAACAGTTAAGTTCAGGGAAGAACTTAATGCACAACTTTAAGTGTCTTAACTCCAGTCCAAAAAAACTCAAACCATATGCTAGATATGCTGACTCTGTCCATTTACAGACCAGGTTGTTGTTTGTTTAGTTGTAAGAGGTGTGCTTGTCCTCATCAAAATATATAAAAATAGGCAATTTCTTTTTAAAAGATACAGTTTCAGTGAGTTGTTTTTCTGCATTCATTGTTGTCCAGCTGAAGTGACAGCAAGCATAAATAGCACAGGAGGACAAGGACGGGAGCTAAGACACAGATAGACAAGGTGGACAACATTACCGAGTTTGTGATTAGTAGATAGATATCTGCAGACCGGTAGAGGTAAGTTAATGCTTCTTTGTAAAAAAAAGAAAAAGGGCTTTACTCGATTCATCAACACTAGCCACAACTTGAGAATTGATAATAATAAACCCATGCCCAAACATCTCAAATGTTCTTCTTTTAATGAGCAACGCATCTTTATATCATACGTCAGTCAGCATTGAAGTGCATTGATTAAAAAGTAAGTGCAAGTACAGATTTTGATGCATTCATTTTGACTAGAGGATTAAATTATTTGCAATATCGCCCCAAAAATAGTCATTCTACAGGGGCACTCTGCAAAAGAAAACTGCTATAGTTGATGCTGTTTCTAACCTAAAAGATATATGCTTTTTTCCTCATTTCAAGCTTTTAAAGTTATCTCTGAGTGACAGTGTGAAGGAACGATTCTAATCTGCCTTCTGCTGTCAGTTCACTCCAGTCCATCAAACACAATGCTTTACATCAATATCACTGTCATGCTCCCTGACTGATTTCTCAGTAGTTTCTCAGTTTGTTTGAGGAACACAGCAACTGAATCAAGCCAGCAGAAGCACAAAAGTCTGTGAGAAGCACTATTTTAGTGCAATAGTTTCACACTTGGTAACCTTGCCACCTAAAACTGGCTACCTCTGCATAGAGATGGAGAAGAGTTCTTATCACAGCCCCATCGATAGGCCTTTGAGTTTTTACTGAGGGAAGCGCCATTATTTGTGGTCATGTCACCAGAGCAAGGATAACAACATCTTTTGAGGTAATAAAAAACAAATAACAGCATGAAGTTATCTGTTAAAATGTGTTGTCCCCAAGATCTTGGATTCTGTCATCAGAATTTGGATAATACTTATTGAAACCATAAGGCTTTACGATAAATGCAACTTGGCCATATGATGGCAAAAGTCTTCAGTGGAGGCATTCCCCTTGGACTCTAGCTGCTCTCGGAGGAGGTGGGTGGTGCTGTGGAGGACGACCGCCGTCGGGACACTGACTGTGAGCGCTCAGGGCTGTGTTTATCATAAGGCTGGAGCTGCACCTCCAGGAAGTCCCTGTGCTGCTGGCTGATGACCTGGCTGATGAGTCCTGGCAGAGCCTGCAAGTTAGTCAGTAGCGTCTCCAGCTTTGTCTCCAACAGGGCGATCCTCTTCTCCATGTCCTCTCCTCTTTCATTCAAGTCTGATATCATGTCATACATGATGTTCTGAGTCTGGAACAGGCGAGAGGAAGCAAACTTAACATTATCATTTACCAAAGTGATGGCAGATGTCAGATGTATATGCAGTATTTACACACAGAGAAAAACGGATCAAAACAATGACTATTTAAATATATATGTGCAGTTAAAATGGCTTGTTTTCAGAACCATCTGAAAAGAAAAAGAGTGACATTTACTCTGCACATTTGGAGCAGAACTTAGGCCTACTTTACAATAATAGGAAATCAAAAGTATATCATATGAACAGAAAAATGTTTCATTGTCAAAAATGTCACAAATACAGTTTTCAGCAGAGAGACAGCTGATCAATAAACAAAGAGAATGCAAGTTATCAGGTTTAACAATAGTACAACTGTGTCCAACTGAGTCAGTCAACACAGACATAAATAGTTGCTCTGTTTATTTGTAATATATTCTTGCAAAAAAGCAAATTTCACATACATTTTCCAATACCAGTATTTTGTGTTATTGAAACATTTCACATGTAAGTAAATAAAAAGCTCATGCATGCATTAATGAGCCCCAGCATTAAATCACAACCTGTATCAGTTTCTATGAATAACACCTCTAACCTTGAAGAGGTAAGTTTTCTATAAAAACAGTGTTAGAAGGGCAGACTTCACATAAACTGTTTACTGGAGCTCATCTTTCTGTGCATATCAGAGTAGATGAGTCGATGACCTTGATGAGACAGAAAAGGTGCCGCTGACTTGGACGTTGCTCTCTGTGTTCTCACAAGTCTCTGAAAATGTACTGCTTTTTGCTGTTTTTTACTCCAGAGATCTAGTCCTCAAAAATATTCAACAACACACTGAGCAGTCCATGTCACTTTGGAATGAGGAGTGGGAGTGATGCTGCTGGAAGGCGGCTTCTGGGGTATTATTCAGCTGAGGACTAATAATCCCTGGCAGCCTGGAGGCAGAGCCATCCATCACTTACCTTGTCCTGCTCTGATGTGAGGCGGGAAGGATGAGATGGACTGTTTATGTGAGTCAGCCAGGACTAAAGAAGCACTGATACACACTGCCGCTGTTGACAGGGCTTTGTCTCTGTGTTAAATTATGAATACTAATATAACCCCATAACCTGCTTATAATCGAAAGACTTCCCAGTAGTGATAGAGTGATTAATCAGCCTACTCAGAGCAGATGGGATGTTTTATAATCTATCAGTATTGGTATAACTTGGCTCTGATAGTGGCTGATGAATAATATTCGACTACACCAGTGTTTCTCAAACTGTGAGGCGGGCCCCCCAGGAGGTATGTTAAGGCTTGACAGGGGGAATGGGTGTTTTTTTTTCTTCAGGTTAGAACATGTATCATGTGGAATAATGTTTTAGAGTTGGAGCACCCTGGACTCATTTTAGTGACATGCAACAAACCAATCTACTGCCATGTAATCTGTCACTAGACTAGACAAAGAGTTTAGGTTTGGAGAATGGACAAGGATTGGACTGGAAAAGAAACATGGGACATGTTTGTGTTTTTGCAGTTTATACATTTTGCATGTTAATGTTCTGAGATGTGTAATGTAAATGGGCTCATTGAACCATTGATGTTGTTCAAATGTTCATATTTGTTACATATATTGTTAGACTTTCTCACTTTTTTAATGTAAAGGATCAGTTTCTAGTATAATTTTCCTTCATTCAACAGTCTGTATGTCTATATGCAAATCTAAAAAAGGGCTGTAATTTAAAAAGATTAACATTGGTTTAATGGACCTCAGCTTTTCAACTTTAATGGTTTTACATTTCTATCAATTTAGTTTTTCTTCTTGATCTTCAAAGTTTGATGATTATGTCACTTTGTTTTTTTAAATATCAGGATTGATATTTGATTACTGTCTTTGTATATGTGTACCTGTATATACAAAGAAACAAGCAAAACAAAACAAAAAAGCATATTCAAATAATAGTCCCCTTCTGAAAAAATTATCAGTAAATCATCAATTGTATTTAATTTGTTTAAAATGATTTAGAATTATTTACTTTACTTAAATCAGGATGTTTTTAGTAAGTTCTTATGAAAAATTAACAACTGCTTATAAACAAACACAACTAAATACAATGAAATTAACTGTGTGAACTTTCTTCTTGACTTTTTCAGTAAACTTCAAAGAAAACTTAACTTCAAAGTAAAATATCAGACCAGTTTTTCTGAATATGAAAATCCTAATGCATTTTCAAAGCCTACTCCAGGCTGTCCATACTACCGCAGTGAAATATTAAATCCTACTGGGAGGAAAAAGTGGGTGTAAAAATACTGTGGTTATTTTAAATGTTTAACTTCTCCAGAGTTGCTAAAACATCCAGACTACACCAGGAAAATACAAGACATGACCTCAGAATCTAATAGTGGATGCAGCTTGACTGCATGAAGTACAGAGTCAATACCTAAATATATAGCTTTATTACAACAGCGTCTTCTCTGATTAAAAAGTAATTAACTCATGTACAGGCTTACATGTGAATTAATTATGCATTTCATCAATATATTATTAATGGAAACAACAAATAATGTTAACATTAAATGAAACAGACTCAAAAAATAGGACGTGTTAAGGAAGGAACGTGTTATGAAGGAATTGAATATCTTAAAAGGAGCATGAAATAGAAACAAAACATTGACAGGCATAAAATATCAATAATAAACTGACACTATGAAACTATTTCTGGACCAGAGAATGAGAGAGAAAAAAGAGAAGAAGAAGAAGAAGAAGAAAAAGAGCTTGATGTATAATTCAACCTGAATGGCATGAATGGAGGAAATGCTGTGGAAAAACACAGACATAGACTTCTATACACACTTCTGTCACATTAAATAAAAATAACTGCTACGTTACACCGTGTGACTAAGCAGACACATTGTGATCTGAGGAATTTCACATGGCACTGCAGTGGCAGTGCAGCTGCCAATGATAGGTTCAGTTCTATTTAGCTCCATTTTCCCACTGGAAGCACAAAGGAATGACTGGGCTAACACTGCCCTCTTATGGCATCACACCCACACAACAGCCATTACGGAGGCAGCTGAGTTAAACTAAGCCATCTTATCCAATGTCACATCCAGCTCTTGCTGCTGTTTTACAGCACGAGGTGATTGGGCAATATTAACTAATACCTTTCATGACATGCTGGCCTGAATCCACTGTGACTGGGGTGTACTTGTGAATGTCAAAGCCTTTCCTCTGCTCTCTTTCCCTGCCCTTACTTCTGGCTGAATCATCAGATCACAGTGTGTCTCCCTTCCCAGGTTACTGTTTCTGCTGTGTCAGGCTGGCGCACTGCCTGGTCTTTCCCTAAGGTTTGTCAACTTCTGTTTAGTACATCTGGAGACAAACATCAGAGAATACATAAAGTGAAAATCAGTATTGGATTTCTGCATTCACAAAAGGTTTTCCTTCTGCTCTCATTTAGTAATTTGCCATAGAACATGTCCTGGGGAAATTTGTACTGTAAAAAAGACAACCAGAATTTTCAAAACGATTCATTTTTTTTTACCACCATGTGAAAAGCCTGTCTGTTTATTTGACACCTGTAGACTTTGATTATATTAGAAAACACAATGAATTCAGCAAGTGAAGTAGCATGCATTGAATTCAGTCACACAAAGGAAAGACACTCATTAAGATAGTTGTCTGTCCTAATGGACAATGCAGCAGTAAACTCTAGCTTACCTTAGCAAGGTCCACTAGTGAGTTTGCTTGGTCATTCAGCTTGCGTTGCTCCATTTTAACACTTCTCAATCTGAACACAAGACCATTCAGAACCCAATAAATTAACGCTATCAGAGTTTATCATTGAATTTGTGCACACACAAGGCATACACATGGAGAGCACTCCTAGGACATGCACAGGATGTGTGTAGAGAATGCAGGGATCGCAAGGGTCAATCTGTTTGGTTGAGCTGCATGCAAGTGGAAAGGAGACCACAGAGGGGGAGAGCTGCCACTGAGGAGAATGAGACCAGCTCTACATCCTCCTCAACCAATACATAAAACCACACTAAAGGAATGAGGAGGACTCGTATCAGAGCAGTTATGCAGTGAAAATAACATTAAACAATTCTTAGTAAATGGCATTTTGTAATTTAAAGCATTAAAAAACCCACTGTTGCATACACTGTACTACATATTTTAAGCTTTTTTCTTTTGGCTACATTAAGCTATTTTTCTGAATTCATAAATTATTTAGATAGTGCAAGTGTTTTATGCAAAAATAAAGCTCTAATGTTTAACCTTTTAACATCTGTCGTCTGCATAAGTGTAGGAGATTTCCTTTTAAAACTGCAAAATAAACCCATTGCACTGTTTGCAACATATTCTTGGT
>JAPTGZ010000005.1:10563466-10576164 GCA_029814645.1 Fowleria isostigma | reverse complement strand
GACCCCCTTTTTGTCAGTCAAATATCTTACTACTTCTGTATGCAAAAATTTACCTTGCCTACTATACTGAATACGCCTAAATAATTTACATCTTGAGTTTAATTAGGCTTCTATAGCCTGTTTTTCCTCTTGCGCCCAGGGGGCTTAAAACAGCAACTGTGCAGTATTGTAGAGTGTGGACCGCATGTGGTTTCAAGATATTAAGGAGTGTTATTTCTTCTGAAATCACCCACGCATGCTAAATTACTCTGAGCCCAGTACACAGGATGAGCTGGTGATATCAAGTTGGAAACCGTTAACAGCTTTTGATTGAGCAAATATCCTCTGCATCTTACTGAGACATGAAGGCTGCATGAACTGAAAACAAAGAATAGCGAGGGCTGGTAGAGGATTTAACTGGCCTTTAGGGAAATCTGCTAATTAGTAGCTGAGATGCACCCTTTTTCATGCAATGCAGGATCAGTTTTCTTTTCCTGAGGACAGGCAGATGTGGAGCGGAGATGACGGGGTTAGACCAACAGAGGGTGCCACAGGAGTCACTAAAGGAAACTACAGGCAGGAGAAAAATGTCCTGATAGCTGAGGACCCAAATGCTTCATACAGAGCAGATCACTAAAGACAAGTACAAAATGCTATTGCAAAGTAGCTCTTTTATTAATTGAGTGACAACATAAAAGGGAAAAAGGAGGCAGTCTAAATCTAATGTAATGAAAGGTAATAGGTATTCAGTGTTAAATGACTTTGCAGTTGATGTAAGCCCTGTTAGAATAATGCATTTCACAGTTGGATGACCAATAGCTGACAGAGGGGGTCGAAGTACGGGGCGGCAGAAGGTCAGGCTGAGAAAGCCTACATGCCCTGTCTTTAATATTCAAAGTGTCCTATTCCCTCAGTCAATCACTCCTCACGGGCAGTTCTCCTCTTCAATGACCACTCTATTTGCTCACCGTTCATCAGCGGAAAACGGCTACACTAGGCATTTAATTATATCCCACTAAATCTGTTAGGACAATCTGAGTTAGTGCTGCACCACTTTATTTTATTTTTCTTCCCCTCATGAGTTGCTTTCTTTGTCGTGACCTCTGTTTACCTCATTGTTGCAGAGAAATGCCTGTCATTTTTCTGTCCCTGCTGACAACTTCACGCCGCCGGTCACAGATACAGCCACTCAGGCACAAAAGGGATTGCTCCGAGGCTTCACCCTGACCTTCCGCTGAGGTCATTGTCCTGATTCTTCCATCCAGTGATCTCCGAACTAACAAGCACTCACTGTCCTGCTTCTTGCTATCATTTCCACTTCAACCTTGTAGTTAAAGGGCGCAGCATTCCCAAAGAGACAAACTATACGGGTACATTTGACTTGACAGCTTTTATAACCTGCAGCATACTGTCAGACATATGCACACATTGGTAGGATCGAGCCATGTAGTTTCACTGAAATTTGAGTTTTTTTCCATTTTATTCTTATATTCCCTTAAATCTGAGAGGTAAATATCATACTTTTTACCCTACTTCATGGGTCTGACAACTTTAGTTTTCAGATGAAGATTTGACATAGTGGACATTATAACAAACTTGTAAAATTCAGTCGCGGAAAAAATTATTAGACCATCAAAAGTCATCAAAAAACAATGGTTATGCAATCAAGTACTAACTCCTGTGTGTATCATGTGACTAAAACAGACAGTAAAGAAAAAATGGAATGCCTAAAAGTACTGTTTTTGTCAGTACAATGTCATAACTGTTGATGTAAGAACTTATGTGATTGTGGTTATTATCAAGAAAACCATGGAAAATGAAGATATCAGTTCTTAACCATTTAACTACCCCACCAAGAAAAACCTGATCAATTTTTTTTGTTGCATTTCTTATTTTATTGAGTGAGTGATTTTTAGATTGTTTTTTTTTTTTTTTTTTTTACCATATTCACTACTATCAACTCGGAAAGTGTCAAAAATTACTTACTAAGTTATTTCTTTCAACATATTCATGATGTACTACCACTAAATGTTTAATGTTTGCAGCAATAAATGAACAGAGGTTTAGATTTTATAACAAATAATCCATTATTTCATATTGGTTTAATTTTTCTACTCTTACCTTAAAGCGACAAATCAACCCTTTGCTATGCATGTTTTTAAAAATATTACATAGCTAATTTAAGTTTTTTTTATATCAAATAATATAATTAGGTTTAGGAAGGCCTCTTATACTATAATATGCCAAAAAGGATTCTTAATTGAGCTGCACAATATATCGTTTGAGCATTGTCATCACATATACAATTGTCACATCTGACATCTGACACACAATTGTTCTTAATCAGTTTGTCAAAGCAGACCACACCCCTGCACATGGAGTGAGTTTCTGGTACCAAATTTTAAAAAATGAGCAATGAACAATAAAAAATCACCAAAAACAAGGACTTGGTGCCAAAGAGAAAAGCAACATCAGTTATCTGGAATTATTTTGTCTACAGAAGGATGAAACTGAAACATGTGTTCTGGGTTGACAGTGTCTTGCACCTGTTGCTACAGTGAAAGGCAACACAACTAATTTATTTGACCATTTACATTGGTACCACACAGCTGTTATATCTTTCTGAGTATTTTTTCATATCACAATATATATCACAGGGTTAAAAAAACAAAATCAGTCAGTTTTTTCCAATATTGTGCAGCCCTAATTCATATTGTTCATATTTTCACCAAAAACAGTCAAAATGTCTTTAGTAATTTTTATCTTTCTTGGCTCAATTAGGTTCAGATAAATTAGGTACTCCACTTATTATAGAGACTCAAAATGGGCTAAATCAAAGTCGAGCAAACAGTTAAAGGGTTGAATTAAACTATTTTGAGCTATTTTTGTTGTTATCATTATATTTGTCTAAACAAATGCACCTTTAGTTGTACCAGGCATTAAAATGAACAAGAAATTGAAGAACACACAGGGTGGTCTAATAATTTTTCCGCGACTATATATGTAATCCAATAGTTTCAAACTTTTTTTGTCATCTCGCATTTAACTTGTCTATGCATTGTTAACAGCTCACAAAATACTGATTTTTCTCCACCAAACCTCTCACATGGTTTCATTTCAATAATCTACTATCTCACCAAAAAACTGAACCATTGCCATATTGGTATTTTTACTTAAATGACCTGAATACTTTTTTTTAAACCACTGGTGGCATATAAACAACATCCTGCATGTGGAAAGACAAGTACACCATCCAAGCAACCTGGGGAGTATTTCAAAGCAGCTTTATCTGGTAATTAATTCTTCTTAGCGCAGGGATGCATGACAGCTGCATGTCCTGGTTATTATGCTGTTTACCAGCAATGATAACACTGGATCAGCGTCTTTGCTACTGTGTCATCCAACAGAGAAATGAAGGAAATATGACTGCAAATGTAGTAACAGGCGTAACAATGGTTCCACACGCCGAAAGATGACCCTGAGCCCCGATCAGTAGGAGTATGACTGCTAAGTGGTACAACATGACTCGAGGGATACTATAAATTAAATACTTTGCTGCTCTAGTTGTCATCCTTCGGTACGTGAAAGCACAGTTGGCTGGAGTTTAATCAGTGGCTTCCTGATTAAAGATCAGTTTCTCATCACATCCATGCAGAAATGGAAAGAAAAAAACCCTCCATCACTGATAATTGAAATTCACTTAAGATGCATCTAGGTGTGTTTATATTTCGTGTAGCATGAATCAACAGCAAGGTGTTAAAAAAAAAAAAAGAAAAAAAAAAAGGTGTTTGTGGAGTCTTTACAGTGTATAGCAGTTGACATTAAATGGGAAAATGTGAGACTATTGTGCAGTTTATTAAATTGACATGCTACTCAGCTGAGAAGAAATCAAATAAAGACCATTGTAGCTGCTTAAATGAAATAATCTGGAGACATTATGATTGTGTCACCTGAAACAAATCAATCATTACATGCTACAACATTTTTTTTGTGACATGAATTTCACTTATCAAATGAAGGAGTGTAATTTTTAGTCACATTATTGGGTTCAAGGACAAGCTCTCGTTAGCATGCACACAACAGGTCTTTATCTACACATGAGGCGAAGACTTACTTTCGAGCTCTATTGCATTGTGTTGACACAAACAGGAAAAAAAGGAAACATGAAGTAGACAAATGAATTATTACAACATCAGATAAACATATTCAGATGGTGAAATCTGTTTTCTCTAGTCTGGCTGCTGTAACCCTCATCTCTACACTGTCACATCAACTCTGAACAGCAGCAAATAATTTTTCGTACTTTTTTTCTTGCAACAAAAAACATGTTATCTTTCTGCTTCTGGGCTGTTTCTTGCAGATGGTGCTTGCTCTCTTAATGTAATGCCCCCTTGCTTGTCCCGGTTAGCAAAAATACAGTAAACAAACACAACCTTCTTGTTAACGTCACTCAGCTGACAGCAGTCCCTATACATTCACCAACACTGACAGCGCCTCAGAGCAACTACAGCTCCATTTAGCAACCGCTAACACCTCACATCCCTTTCTCTGACTGATGAGTATTTCGGAGAGGGTTTATTTCTCACTATCTTGCTGTTTGTGTTACAGCTGATGTAGTTTGACCTGAGGAAAATGCCACAGTGTATCTGATTTGATGTTTGCCACCACCTCACCATAGGTCAAGGACGACTTCAGGCCTTTTTTTAAACCCTCCGCTTAAACGATCTGCTCCCTCTCAAGCAATTTACCTTCCTGTACTTGAGTTTGAGCATCACATCCATGCACATAGGGTGTGCACTGCTACAGGCAACACTTGAAACTCTCCACGACAAAGTCTGGCATCACACAACCTCTTGAACAAAACAGAATTTTAAAAGACGGTGTGACAGGAGGAGGTAACACCATGCTGAGGAGCTGTCCTTGCATGCAGAGCTGGACGTGACTTTTTCCCACCAAATCTGGTTCTTTATAGATTTAGCTTTAGCTCCAAGGGATTTCCATTATTAGGCTGTCCTAGAGAACAGAAGCTGGACATGAGACATTGTCATCACCGCTGCAAATCACCTCAATACGACAACAAGGACATGATGACGCCACTATGAAAGGATTACAAAAGGCCAAAATCTGGATGTGGGTTGCAGCAGCTGCAGACAGTTCATGAATTAATTTTCTTGTAATTAAATATCCTAATGTCTTTGAAACACAAATGTATGTAAGATTTATGAGCAAAGCAACGTTGCGCACAGGCACGACGGCGAATTAGGGCCACATAAGAAAAAAAAATTGCTTGTCTCTACGAGAATTAACTCATAATATTTTGAGAATTAAGTCATAACATAATGAGAATAAAGTCGTAGTTTTAAAAAACGTATTAACAGAAATAATGTTGTACTTTTTTGAGATTCAAGTTGTAATATTTCAACAATAAAGTCATAATGAGAATAAAGTCGTGTATTTCAAACAAATCATTATTTAACAAAAAATATATATATACTTGTATGAGATTAAAGTTGTAATATTTTGAAAATAAATTGGACAGTTTCCAGTTAGAGCGACCCCGTCAAGCGAAACAGTAACTTCACTTCTGTTGAACTGGACCAACCAGATTGCTGGGACGTTATCCCCCTCTCATAAAAGTAGGATATTATTTTCATTAGATAATGAGTTTGTTGAAAACTATGACTTTATTCTCATTATGTTGTGACTTTATTCTTAAAATATTCCGACTTTATTCCCGTAGTGACAAGCGATTTTATTTTCTTATGTGGCCCTAATACGCTGTCATACACAGGAAACCACAAAGACCCAAATACATACATAAAATCACAGAAAGCAAACAAACATATGAACAGGGGACAGTTACTGGAGCCAAAATCTACACTATGAATAAATCATTTTACATCCTACTGCAATAAAACCCTGGTTTGATTGCCAGTTTGTGAAAGCTACACACAATATGTGCTTGTAGGCACTGTAAGTTGAAGAAAAACAAGAGCGAAGTAAGGCTAAAATCAATATTGTTTAGGAGTTAGTCAGCACTTCAGAGTCCTCGGGGACCCACTAAAAGACTAGCTGACAGGTAAATGTCTGACCAGCCACTAGAAAAGTAGAAACCCACATGTGTTGGCTCCGAGGTCAGTCTGACACCCGACTCACTTCTAAAAGTGCACAGAGACACACCAGTCAGTCTGACAGCAAAAAGCAAAAGAGATCAATATCATACTGCTGCGTTTCTGTAGGAATATTTAAAAGTAAAATGAGACACTGAAACTGCTGGAAGACTATCCCACACAAGCCCGGTGGGTGGTTTTTCATTTCTCATTTAGAAAAAAGTGTCATTTTGCACAGATCAAAATGTGTCTTAATTCAAAACCAGTTTGAAAACTCAGTAGTGTATCAGAGACACCAGTTTTTCCCACTCTTACTGATGCAGAATCTACAGATCGTCGACTCATTTCACATCAAATCTGCAAATTTAAAGTCAGTCAAGTCAGATGAAACATGGAAGTGCAGGATCCTTCAGTAATATATGTATATAGCACATATTTTTGCTACAGGTGTCAAACAATTCAGATTTCAGGTTCATGTTGCAAAGGTACATTAGGTGAATGCGCTGCTGGATGAGAGGCGTTAGATCGACATGAACGGCGAGCTCAGAGTGGTACCTACTGGTGAATGGCTTGGAGAAATTTTCTCTGGTGCTTCCTGACTCTGGCGTGGTCCATCTTCCTCACCAGTTTGGTGTTTTTATAGATGAGCCACGTCTCCCTGAGAACATTCGCAGCTGTATTTTTCACCTAGAATGTAACATGAGGAAATATTCATTCAAGAGAAACAGACACCGATTGCAGATGATGTCATGAGGTCAAGATAACTCAGTCTTAGCTTACTCTTTTTGTTAGCTGGGTGTCCATCATAAAATTGTGGACATGTTTTTCAGCTTTGGTTAATTCCAGTTTTTTTGCCACCACAGCCACCACCAAGGCAGTGCAGCCAGCACCCTGTTGAACAACCAACACAAACATTTTAACATCAGAACCTGGGACTGTTTCTAAGGATGCGTCGATATTCTGGATGAACATTGGGTTCTTCATATATGTGTGGAATGAGGATTTCTCTGTTTCCCAAGCATGAAAGGAGAAATTAGGAAAAAACAAAACAAATTTGGACATATTGTATGGGCTGAAATATGTGAAATTAGAACATGAGTTTGAATAATTTATATTTGAATTTCAATTCCTAAACTTGAATAATTGCATTAAAAAATAATTTGAATAACATAATTTGAATTTGTATTGTTTGATTTTGAATCATTGCATTAAAAAACTGTATCTGAATGATATCATTTGAAACAGAATTAATTAGTTTGGAACTGAAGGCCAATAAACTTGAAACTGAATGTAAGATTATGAAATTTAACCAGTTTCTCTGAAAATATATTTGATCCTCACTGAAAATTCAACTGTATATATTTTTAAATTCAGTTCTCAAATTTACTGTCACAGTAAATTGAAACTGAATTTTGAGAACAGGATTTTAAAATTATACAGTTGAATTTTAAATATATAGAGATAAATTTGAATTGTGAGAACTGAATTTGAAAATGTATAGAGTTGAATTTTCAGTGAGGATCAAATACAGTTTCAGGGAAACTAAGCTGAATTTCATAATCTTACATTCATTTTCAAGTTTATTGGACTTCAGTTCCAAACATACACTCAATTTCAAATTATACCTTTCAGATTCAGTTTTTCAATGCAATGATTCAAATTAAACAATACAAATTCGAATGATGTGATTCAGATGTTTTTTAATGCATTTATTTAAGCTTAGTAATTGAAATTTAAATACAAATGACTTAAATTCAGTTTCTGGTAGCACATTTTTCAGCTCATAATATGGTCATTTTAAATATTGGTTGCAAATTTGCCCAGAACTGATCAGTGCAGCCATAGTTTTCACATTTACAGTATATTTTAAGCAAATGTTTCTTAACGTTCACAAAAATACTAAAGACACGTATCGGTTTCACTAATACTAACAAGTATAGAAGAACATGAAATCACTCAGTCTGCTTTTCTGTGATTTTTCTCACCATAATGCCAGTTAGGAGACAGACTCCTTTCCCACAGTATGTGTTTGGGACCATATCCCCATATCCAATGGTAAGAAACGTGATTGAGATCAACCACATGGCTCCTAGAAAGTTGCTGGTTATGTCCTGGTTGTCATGGTACCTGCAATAAATAATAAATGATATAGTTTCCCTGAGCTTCATACACTGCATTCCAGCAGTTTCAAATGACTGCATCCAATTTGAATAAGAAAAAAGAAGATGCATACTATTATATGTTACATGTTGTCGTATTGAAGGTGTACTGTTTTCTTATATTGGATCTAAATCATTGGCTTCACACAGAGCCAGATTAGAAATGTATACATTATCTATTTTTATGCCTTATCTATGTTTCATGCAGAACAGTGCAGGATAGCGTGAAAAACAGATCCAGGCACCTCTCGCAAGCTCTCACAGTCCATGCAGCGATGATCCACAACGAGATGGTGAAGACCAGCAGCACAGTGCCGGGACAGATGGTCATGAGTGTCTTCATCACAAAGCGTGTGTTAAAGTTAATCTTGTTGAGTGCACCGATACTTCGAGATGAGGCGTCTGTGAAGAGCTTGCTGTGCAGCAGCATGACACGAGCAATGAGGTACAGCCGCAGAAACATGGGGATGGACAGGATGATGTCCACATCCGCATCTGTCTTGGATGGCACGTAGGAGTAGGCCAGGCGTGCTGTCCAGGTGAAGGTGTAATTCCCTGGGATGGGGTGGATGGCGCAGACCAGGATCTCCAAGCAGATGAAGAAGATGCGCTCATATGTCATGGCTATCCTCCAGTCGTCAGCTGCGTTGTCCACCATAAATAACTGCAAAGAAAGTGCAGAGTGAGGCTGATGGAAGGTAAATGCCGGCAAACATTTCCATCATAGTGACACAGAAAGCTACAGGAAATCATTAAACTCTATTAAACTATAAGTCACAAATAGCCTCAAGTCATTTAGTCACATTTTAGGCCACATCTTTAAAGACCTAAGCAGTTATTTGTTGTATATTGTTGCCCATTTACTACAAATGATATATGGACTGACCTGAATTAAATTGATCTAAGTAATGGTGCTCACAATAACATTTGAAAGAGACGCAGTGAAACATAACAAATAATAAAGGCTAATATTAAAAAGAAAAGGAACATCACAGGTTACAGTGTGTACATTACAAAAAATGCTGGGTTAAAAAACCCATTTAGTCACAGACTGTTATAAACCAACAGAGATGGGATATGGATTTGAACTGAACCGGGATATAGGAAGCATTAAGATTTGAAAAATATACGGTCAACTACACTAAAAAATGATCTGCTAAACTGACCTTCCAAATAAGAACCCAAAAGGACAAGTTCTATCAAATATGGAACAAATGGATTACATTCATGACCCCCAAGAGAGAAGACTTTATCTGATCTTACCGGCACTCTTACTTTATTATTTATTTGTTCAAATCCCAACTGTTTTGTTTTTTTTATGATAATTTTATGACAGCAGAAGCAGGTGACCTCCATGTTTTTTATTTTTTTTGTGCATAGTTATGTGTGAAGTGTTCTACCTCTAAGTTGTATCAGAGCCTTCTTTTAAGACAACTGGTGAGTCACATCTGATTCTGCGTATTCAGGGCAAAACAACTCTTGAGTTGATAACTGTGTTTTCAGTGATTCTATTAAAAGTCCTGTGAAATTCTAATTCTTCAAAGGAGAATGGACACAAAGGACAAACGAAGGCTGTTCTGTAGCCATAACTTAGGACTCTTTGGACTCTTATACCCTGACATAAGGGGATGCAATGGAAGGTCGTTTGTTTTTACTTTTATTAAGTTGTTAAGCTGATGTATTTAAATGTATGTTTTGATTAAAGATACAATAAAAAAAAAATCCTTTGACTTTAAGATGACCAAACTCCATGACTGTATATGATAAAGTTGAAGAAGTTGCAAATATGTTGCAGGAAGCCACTTGTTTTTGTTCATGTTTGTTTTAATACTCTTGCACTAGTAATTCTACATAATGTTATAAAGATATCATCTTTTTTTTTTCATTTGTTGATTTTCACATTAAAATAATGCAAAGACTCAAATAAAACTAAAAATCTCTAATGTTTCAAAATCATTTATTAAATATTCTTCTACAATAAAGGCTGGTATTAAATGTAGGTGGGTATTTTTTATTGTGTGGGACCCCTCAATCAATCTAGCTTTCACCATGATTGCTGTCGATTTTATTTATTTATTTTTTATCGCATGATTACAAAGAAGATAATGCTTTAAAGTGTCATTCAATATTATGTTTAGTAACATTTGAAAAAAAAATGTTCTTGTTGAGACCTAGAAATATTACAAAAAATAAATGTATGTATTTTTTGAATTTGAAGATTGTTGGGAACATTTCAAGTTATGTTAATATAGAAGTCAATAAAATTAGCTTAGTTGTAAGTGGATATTTTAATATGTAAATTATACAGTCATGGAAAAAATGATTAGACCATCAAAAATCATCAAAAACAGTGGTTAAGTACGAATTCCTGTGTGTAACATGTAACTAAAAAAGACAGAAAAGAAAACATGGAATGTCTAAAAGCACTGTTTTTGTCAGTAAATGCCATAGCTACTTATGTAAGAACTTCTGTGATTTTGGTTATTATCAAGAAGAGCATGGAAAATGGATGGATATCAGCTCTGAAATTTAACTCTCATGAGCTATTTTTGTTGTTACCATTATATTTGTCCAAATAAATGTGCCTTTAGTTGTACCAGGCATTAAAATGAACAAGAAATTGAAGAAAATATAGGGTGGAATAATATTTTTTTCCTCAACTGTATATATATTTATTGTATTGAAGTAGCCACAACTAACTTTTGCAAAGGTCTGACAAAAAAAACAACAAAAAAACATACAACTTAGTGAGACTGGTAAATATTACAAGAATACATTGATGTATTTCTTTGAATTTGAAGATTGTTGAAAACATTTTAAGTAATGTTAATCATAGCAGTAAAAAAAAAAAAGCTTGGTTGTATGTGGATATTTTAAAATGTAAATTATATATTCTACCTTTAAACAAACCCAAAACTCTATTCTTTCAAAATCATCAAAAATATAATTCAGCAGGCATTAATGTCAAAGTAGTATAATTTTTTTTGACTCATATAAGTGTTTTTGTCTTATGTGTGCTTACAAATCACTCAGAACTACCCCATGTAAGTCCTCTCCTCCTCCACTCCCCTCCCCTATAACCAAAAACAGGACCTTCCTAAGTGTTGCTCTAACAGTGTGCACTAAGCATTTTCAACTTCAAAGCGCTGGACTGATGAGAACATCTGCCGTCTTCACATTAGCGTAGGTTCTGATTGCCCGGCCACCCCGACCAGAAGGCGTCCTATTTCACTGGGGACCTCCGTGTGGGTGGATCTCAGCATCCCTCATCACTCTTCTCCACCTCATCTTCTATCACGCACAGGTCCTTTCCTCACGTACAGTCATCGCTTGCTGCTGCTTCCTCCTCTCCTCTTCATCACTTTCAATCTAATACACACTCATCTTCAGTCCTGGACAGATTCACTGCTCAAGTGCTTTCACCCTGAACCACCAGTGACCATGACCGCCACTGTCGAATCGCTCTCTGCAATCCCTGATCACACCTACAGCTGTAGATACACGATCTTAATCTCAGGCCTCTCACTGAGTTTTATTCGGGCCGGTGTGAGATACAGATTAAATGCCATCAAGCTGTATTAGAGACTCCTGCATTTGTCAAATAATTCCTCTCTCTGACACACCACACTGATATCCCTCCACAGCAGCTCCAGCTCTTTCCACTCAATCACCTCAAGGTCTTCTGGCCGTGCACAGGCCGTCACAACTGGCAGTAGATATTTCACAAAACATTGCTGTCAGCAAATACAAGCGAGGTTTCCTATCAGCCTGTTTTTGCCATGAGAGCAGAAGCCTTTAAAAGGAATGAAAAAAAACAAACTGCGCATGATTACATTTTGTTGGAAACATCCTTAATATGCATGGCATTGAATTACAAGATGTCCGGCACATTCTCAGGTATTAAAATGAATTTATGCATATGCAGTGTTTCTGCTTAGCATCTCATGGGAGCAGGATTTTGCGCAGGTCAAGTCATCTTTAAGCTCAGCTTATCTTTAATGCTTAAAAGTGTGGAGTTGTAATTTTCTGTCCCTTTTTTATTTCCAAAAAGCTTGTCTGCATTTAGCCCTGGATGAAAAAAAAAAAAGAAAAGCTTTTATCATTGAGCTGTGTGTAAATCTAAAAATACTTGATCAGTCAAAACACTGGTTTTTACAATGAGGTAACTCAACAAGAATTAGGATACTCATAATACTCTACACATACTGGATGCATACATCACAATGTGGCTGCTTGCCAACCAATTTCCTTTTAGTTTAAATGGGTATTTCTCATTATAGAAGTAAAAAAGTGGTCCAATCCTTGAGGGCTAATGGGATCAGTGCCCTAGATTGTAAATTTAGTACTGATATGTAACATAAAATTGAACTGCTGAAAAGTCATATTTTTTATGTTGTAAAAAAAAAAAAAAAAAAAGCCCCTATTCAACATGTTAGACTCAAGGACAAAG
>JAPTGZ010000005.1:10438241-10463165 GCA_029814645.1 Fowleria isostigma | reverse complement strand
TGTCAGATCAGAGTGGTGGAGTGGGAGTGCTGGGGAGAAGCCATTGTGGTCTGATGATGGACAGGAGGGACACAGATGGAGGGAGGGAGGGGTGGGTGGGGTGGGGGGGCTCTACCCGAGCACCGTCCAGTGCCACAGCATCGCTCTGCCTCCTCTCCGCCGTACGTCTGTTTAAATCGTTCCGTAATAATAATAATATTAATAATAATAAGGACCACGACAATGCTAAAAAAATATATATAAACCCCAGCCATGTCTCACAACTGTAAGTCCACAAAAAGGGGAGGTGGGGGGGGCCTGGTTCTCGAGTTCATCTGAGCGGGTGATGGACAGAGATGCGGAGGAAACAGTAGATTTAGAGAAAGGAAAAAAAAAAAAATGCAGAGAGACGAGGCCTGACGAGTGGAGCGGTCCGACTACAGCAGAAGTACACCGGGAAGGAAAAAGGAAAAAATGGAGGGAGGAGGGGAAGAGAACAAAAACAGCACATGCAGGATGTGCTGTGATGAAGAGGAAATAAACAGAGAGGAGGAAGCGGAGATGAAACGGGGGGGAGGGATGCAGAGGGGGCCGAGGATGAGTTGTGTTTGGGGCGTTGTGATCCACACACTGGTGTCCTTCTGAGGGGTTTCACAGAAGACTGGCGGAAAGCATGAACAAGTGATGACGACATGGCCTCACTGTGAGTGCGCCCTCTCTCCTTCCCTCCAGTTAAGGGGAAGGATCCGCAGTTCACCCCGCGCTGGTCTTTAATCCCAGGGTGCATCATACCTCCAGGAAGCGGGAGCTGCTGGTCTTGGCGTGGAAGGGCTCCGACCACATGCGCCGCAAATCCCCCTGTGAACCACAACCCAAACTTTAGACACGCTTCAGCAGGTTCCTCACACTGTTTTAGTCGACAAGTCTTGGGATCATCATCTGGGGATAATGATGGACTCAGACTAAGGCTGGGTGATTTAGCCTAAAAAAAATCTCAGATTTTTAATGAATAACTCGATTTTCAATTCGATGTTTAATTCCCTACTTAAAAGAACATAAGTAGCTGCGATCGGCTCCAGCGACCCAATGACCCTGGTGAGGATAAAGCAGGTTCAGAAAATGAATGAATGTAAAGTGCAGACTGAAAAAATATAGAAAAAAACATTAACTTTATTGTTTTCAGTGCATTGAGACAGACCTTCAAAATAAAGCAAAGGCATTCATTGGTTTCAACACAGTGACACTGTGCATCCTCACGATAACCAAGAATAACACAAGTTTTCTCATTAAAGGGTACTGGTAGTAATTTTCATTGCCATTCATTTCAAAAGATCATCTATAAAATTAGCAGTTTGGTCCTGTAACTTTAAATACAGCAAAGAATATTCACTACTGACACCCTTTAAACATTTCAGTCATCAACATTTGGACTGATGATGATCATATCAGAAACATGGTGACGGAGTAAAGGAACAACTCCACTGGGTTTTACCAACTTGAGTTAAATAAATAAAATCCTGTTTGATATAAATAAACCTGTGGACTTTTGTGCTACAAAGCTGCAACAAACAGAAAATGAAGATTTAAATGCTTCAAACGTCCGACCAGCTTCTGAGCGTCGCGCTGAGAAAACCCTGCATCCTGTTTCCCCAGTGGTTGAGTTCATCACATAAGCTACATGTATTCGTTCGGTACACATTCAAACCAAAGGCCCAGTTACTGAATCGGTTCGGTAAAAATGAATGCACCATTACAGCACTATAGGTTTGCAAAACTTTGTAAGATAGTTGTTTGTTTCACTGCAGTGCTAGCGTGGTCTTATAGAAGAAGCCGACACTTCATTTTACAGCGAGGATTTGTCTGTTCTGTATCTGACACCACCAATCCCAACCAATTCCAAACGACTGAAGTCATAGAACTGTTGTTGTGAATGAGCAGCTCTTAACTGCTGGATGTCTCCTCATGTTTGTTGTAACTGTGATTCACTCAGGGGGAGGGGAGGGAGGGTCGGACCTCCTAGAACTCTGGGAAGGACGTGTAGTTGGCGGATTACATGGTAAGACAATCAATTTTCTAAAATTAAAATCGATTTGATCTACAAATTCAATTTTTAGATTAAATCAATTTTTCCCCAGCCCTAACTCAGACCTAAACTTTAACAGCCACAATAAATCAATGACATCATCAGCCTCTGACCATCTCAAAAACATTGGTACCCGTCTTTGTTTTGTTTAATGTCTATGAACTATTCTGTCTTGTGACAAACTTACATGTCTTGAAGTTTATGAATTAGTACGTTCGATGCTTTGTCTTGTTTTTGTTTTGTTACTCTTGTCACAATGTTTGCATAGCATTATAAAAAATGAATAAATTAAAAACAAAAAACCCATTGGTAGAAAGGGAGGTTTAGTGTCTAACCCAGACTTAGAGAGACTTATCCATACATTTAGATGGACCAGATTAAAGTGTAACGGCCTTCTACTGGACTCTAAACCAGCTGTAAAACAGCTGCAGTACATCCAGAACGTTGTGCTCAGGCTCCTGACCAGAACCAGGAAGTACGACCATATTAGACCTGTGCTCAGGTCTCTGCATTGGCTTCCTGTGGCTCTCAGAGAATAGACTTTAAATATAAGTCTGTCCATGGTCTAGCACCACAGTACATCTGGGACATGTTGGTCCCATATGAACCATCTGGACCCTCAGAACCTCAGGGATTGGTCTTCTGCTGGTGCCCAGAGTCAGGACTAAATATGATGAAGCTGCGTTTCAGTTAAATTCTGGAACAGTCTTCCTGATGAAGTGAGACAGGCCTCTACTCTGGCAATTTTTAAGTTGTTTTCCATTTCGGGTGGATGAAAACGCCTCTGTTAAACTGCATAGAACAAATGAAAGAGTTCTATCTGCACTCTGACCTTTTACTTTATTTTAATAGATTATTATTTATGTTTTATTGATTATGCTTTAATTGTAATTGTATGTTTTTAACTTGTCTCTTTTCCATTTTTTTGTAAAGCACTGAATTGCCTTGTGTACGAATTCTGTGATACAAATAAACTTGCCTTGCCTTTAGGCCACTGGTATTTATTGATAAATAAAAAACAGGGATTTCCAAATATTTGTTCTGAACATTTACTACATAGCAGTTTCAAAAAACTTGGACAAAACTGAGTTTTATAGAATATTTCCTTAACTGAGAACATGTTGTATAGCGTCCCATAGAAAATGTCGATTCTCAAAATAAACTAAAGGTTTTGTGACAAATCTGTTGGGTTGTACTCATTTATGCTGAACACTGTATCTTTGTTCTTTAATACATTTGCATTGGACTCGAATGTGTTCATTTTTAATGGGCGTATATGAGCTGAAACAGGTAGACTAGTACATCCACAATTATACGCATCAACATTTTAATATAACATATTCATTATGGCCTTCAGATAAATGCTTTTGGGGGTGTGGGGTAGTGCACTATAGACCCCTGTGGCGCTGCCTAAGCTTTCGTCCTAATGGCATTATTTCGGAGTCACTTTTGGCTGCTTCATCTTTTTCTTATTTAAATACCAAGTGTGAAGGTAAATGTAACCAGTATGTTTGTAGTTCTACGTAGAAACAGATTTAATTTTTTTTTATTTAGTTAGTGTTTGCCAACAGGTTAAGAGCAGTAAAAAGACAGTCTTAGGTGGTAGGTTTAAAGATTAGAAATATCAGAAATTGAACTTTCACAGAGAAGAGCTGGACTCGTCAACAACAAACAAAGAAATAATAATGGTGATATGGAGATAAGTCAAAGTGGTTGTGAGAATTAAGACCACTAATTCTAATGTTTCTCCTATATATCCAACTTACTCTTATTTACTCATTTAAATTAAATAACATCAATCTGTCCAGGGACTACAGGTGGAAATTAGTTTCAGCTATGACCTGGTACCAATATCTATAGTTCAATGTATTGTTGTGCACTGTCCTTGTTCAAATAAAATTATACCATACCATACTATAATACTGACTTCTATGACCTGAGAGTAACTGCATAGGGACATTCAATAAAAGAGCATGCAGAACCAACAGGTGGCAATATAACCCCAGCCCTACAGCCATGTCGGCCAATCAGCAGCCTGAATAAAAAAGCTATAATCAGTTTTGGTCGTCTACAATTGTGTGATGCCTCGGTTCCTGAATGTAGTGAGTAACTGTATAGTTTTGTGTAAACATGTAAAAAAGCGCTGTTACAGTAGCAAGGTTATAACCAGCTGTACTGAACCCTTGTCTTCCATTGCACAAGACCACCTCATGTATAATTAAGATAAAGACACAGTGCATGTGTGGACCACGCCCTACAGAAAAAAAAACAAAAAAACACTGTGCAATAAGTTTTTTTATTGTACTGTTTTATCTTTCTGATCCAGAAACAAGGGAAAGGATAAGGAAAGGATAAAATGAGAACTCGTATCTTTGCGACTGCCAATTTGTCCTTTATGGTTTGTGTCTAATTCCTCCCCCCCGTGTACCTTCAGATAGGCCATAGTGAGCAGAGGCAGCAGGGTGAAGGGCACCAGGTAGAGCAGAGCAGGCTGAGCAGCACGATGGATCCTGGAGGCTACGGTGGCAGTCAGCAGACCTGGACACAGACACAACCACAACAGGTTAACTCCACTACATCTACTAACACTTACAGATTATAATCACCAAGAACACTGAAAACTGTTAGGACAAATACACCCAACACTGGAACTTCAGACAGTGGATCTTAATGCACAATTCGAATATTTTGGCGAAATCTGATTTGCTTGTGTGTGCTCATTCAAATTACAGATAAGATATGACTTCTATCAGTTTTGAATATGAACTGAATGTGACCCTGAAGTGACCCATAAACACAGAAGAGGTCCTGTTGTAATACATGACCACACAGGCACACAATGTGTTTACACAAGTAACACTCCTTGGACGCAGAATTGTGACGTTTGTTGCGTTTCAATGATGTTAACGTCAGATAAATGCAACCTGGGTATTTGGACTGAAGTCACATTGCAAAATATCAGGTATGTATCAGATTTAGGAACACATATGAAAGTGGCTTTGATCGGATTTGAAAAAATAAATTTAATTGCGCTGTTCAAACTGTCTTTAACAGGTACAGGCACAGGATACAGGTTACATATGGGCAAAAAAAAAAAATCTGATCTGTGCCACATCTGCCTGGAGTCTGAACGTAGCCATAGTCACAGCTGTAGACATGTATTGTACTCAGAGTACAGTCCATCCTGTCTGTAGACATGTTCCCTTAGGGTCTGCACCTAAAAGTTACATTATTGCATTACTGTCAGTTGGCATTGGTCACTGCTAACCTGGCTAGAAATGGTTTCTATTGGTTTTCCAGTTTATTGAACTGGAATGTTATGATGCCATTCCATGTACTGACTTCTACCTTCTAAACTAAAATAAAGACACAGAATTGGTTTCAAATCTATAGTGGGCATTTTTAGTTTGTTAGAATTAGTGTTAAAAATCACATCCACACTTTTTTTTACTGCAGATCACAAATGACTAGGTTTCCATTCGTAATTATGTGTCTGAATAACTTTGATCTGATTCAGATTTGAAAACAGGTCACATTTGGGGGGAAAAAAAAAAAAAAAAATCAGATTTGCGTCACATTCACCTGCAGTATGAACATTAGCCTGGCCAGCCATCCTGTTTCCTCAGAAAACGGTCTAGAACTGCTCCAATCACTGATGATTATGGCCGATCTATATTATACTGGGCCAATCATGACTCTTGGGGGCGGGTGTTTCATAATGTGTCATACACACCAACCTCTTTTTGTGGGTTTTTTTGAGTCACAGTCAGTTCAAAACAGTAACCATCTGGTAATACTCAAACACCTTCGGTTTTATACTGAGTATAAACCCTCTCTTTAAACCTCTTTTTAAACTGGCTGATGGTTGGACATTCTTTGAGCTCCATCTTCAATCTATTCCATAATTTTACTCCACACATAGAAACACAAAAACTTGTCTTCATCGTTCTCACTTTTGAAATCATGTTTTCCTATTAATTCATTACCCCCTTCCCTTTCTATGAATAGTTCTGAATATTTCCTTATACTAATTTTTTGTTTTTGCTTTGAATAATATCTGAGCTGTGTGAAAAGCTGTGAGATCTTTAAATTGTAACAATTTTGACTGTAAGAATAATGGGTTTGAGCAATCTCTGTAACCTGCTGCATGAATAACTCACATTGCTTTCTTTTGTAAGATTATTAATGTATGTATTGTCATCATGTACCTATTTGCCTCAAACCTCTGCACGATATTACAGATATGGTAAAACAAGAGAACAGTAGAATATAAGGAGTGATTTCTGACCCAGGACCGGCTTTGCTTTAACACTGTAATGCTTTTAATACTTTAGTTTGCACATGTTTGATCTGTGATTTCCAATTGGTTTGGCTGTCACATTGAGGAAACGGGATGGCAGGTCAGGCTATGAATTAGGCCGATCATTGTGAAATATGCCTGATCTATTTCCCACTGGACCAATCACAAGTCTGGGGGGAGGCAGGTGTTTCGCAATGCGTCATACGCACCAACTTCTTTTTGTCGCAAGTCAAAGTCAGTTCCAAGTCCGCAAATCTCTTTACAACTGATGTCGGTTGTTTGAATTAAAAATTAAGGCTTGAATTACAGATTACACCCTGTATTCTTAAGATTCTCTGACAAAAGTGTCCCATCTGTGATTGGTTTACTCTGCGCCTGTTAGTCCCGCCTTCATATTTGGATTCAAGCCCCCCACTTCCAGACCTTTTTCTCAGTCAGTATTGAATACACTGAGGAAATGGGATGGCAGGCCAGGCTATGGAATTAGGGCGATTGTTGTGAAATATGCTTGATCTATGTCCTACTGGACCAACCACAAGTCTGGGGGGCAGGTGTTTCACAATGCGTCATACACACTGACTTCTTTTTGTCGCGAGTCAATGTCAGTTCCAAGTCTGCAAATCTCTTTACAACTGTTGTTGGCTGTTTGATTTAAAAACTAAGGCTTGATTTAAAAATTACACTCTGCTTTCTGAAGTTTCTCTGACAAAAGGGTCATGTCCGTCTTATCTGTGATTGGTTGCTCTGCACCTGTTAGTCCCGCCTTCATATTTGAATTCAGGCCCCCCAGTTCCAGACCGTTTTTCTCAGTCAATATTGAATACACCGAGTTAAAGGGATGGCTGACCAGGCTATCTGAACGTAGCCCAATACTACCTGTTGACCTTCAGCTTCCGCCCATCCATCGATTGCTTACTTACCCACAAAGTATCCGATGAGAGTGCAGTGGAAATAGGAGACGCGCTGCATGCGTCCTGACATATTTCCAGGTCCTGGGAGCTCCCCATTAGCTTGTTTCTTATAGTTGTCATAACGTAGGACAAAGCATAAGAGCAGGCCCGGCATCACAATGTCACCGATCCCCAGCATTGAGAAGTGACTTCCCGTGGAACTGGATGGATGAGAAAAAAGGCAAAAAAAAGCAACAATGAGGTTAAAGAGTTCAGATAGTTTAAAGCTAAAAATCACAGCAGCTTTACAGTTGAAGACTGTTGAAAACACAATGTGCAACTTTGACGGTGGTTTACCATTGATATCTTGGCTTAAACAAAACAGTAAAATTTTCTCTGCACATCTAATTTTGTAAAAACATACAGTGCTCAGCATAAATGAGTACACCTCAACAGAATTGTCACCAAACCTTTAGTTTTCTTTGGGGATCAACACTTTCTATGGGACACTATTCAACATATCATATTTTTTTTATTTATTTTAGTCTGTTTTTTATCTATTTATTCTAGTCTTTTTAACCATGTTCAGAGAGCTGCTAGAGTACCTGTCCATGTATTTTGTCTGTGCCATTCTTAAATTGTCTTAAGTATGTGTTCTGTGTTTTTAATGGTCAATGTTGTATGTTTGAGATGTCCTCTCCTAAGCTGTAAAATAAATCTATTAATGGGTTACAATAAAGTCACCTTGAACCTTGACTATCATGTTCTCAGTTAAGGAAATGTTTTGTACAACTCCAATTTGTCTGAATTTTTTGAGACTGTGCTGTGTTCATGGAGATATTGATTAAAAAAATCTAAAATCTTACTTTTCAAAGGGGGTGGACTCATTTATGCTCGACACTTATAGACAATAATGCTATAAATGCACAAAAAAACAACTATATTTTGCTAAATGACTGAATGATAAAGAAAATTATCCTTGCCTTGATGTCAAAGATGCAGTAATTAATTTAGTGATCAAAAAGTAAAGATCACCAGCTTTTTTTTTGTTTTGTTTTTTAGAAGAGGGCATTGCTCATAATTACTATGGTTGAATATTGTGAAGAAGAGTAAAGTTTTTAGAAAAGAAGAAGAAAAAAGTCAATAATAGCAAACATGGTGATGACAGAGGAGGTTTTACGAACATGGATATTAAAGTTAATATTGAGAAGGGTAGTTGTCAAATATGTCGGTAGTTTTCTACACAGTCACTCTTTGAAAAGTTCCACTGTTTATGGAAATTATTCTGTTCAAATCTCAACACTGCCTCCTCGGTTCCCGGTGCTACTGCTCTGTTTCTTTCATCTGGATACGAATCCACAAGGTCCCAGAAAACTGACAGAATTACGAATCACGTAATGTAAGCAGGGGACGGACAGAACCCTCTGTCCATATCTGTCTGCATCTTTAATGTAGAGCATAAATGAACCTCTAACCTTATATGTGCAAATGTCTGTTTATAGATGTAATGAATTAAGAAGGAATTAAAACAGGTTGTAGAAATCCACTTAATTTTTGCAAAAATGAATATAAAGATAGCTCTGCAGTGCCTGGAGGGTTCACATTCAAACTATATGAACTAGTAGGGTCCACAAATGCACAAATAAATGTATCATAATAAAAGTGGGTTTGGATAAATATGACCTCTATAAGTATAAAAAAAAATCCAAAAAAAACAACACGTTAATTCTGTCTCAATATCCTGTCTTTGGATCAATCTACAGGTGATGTTAGACCTGCGGGTAGAGTCGGGTAGTGTTTCGAGTTTAAGGAAGTGAAGCATAAATACCAGAGGATGGGTCTCGTGCCAGTGCTGCCATTATCATTATGTGCATCATGCACTATGGGCACCAAGTGCTGGAGAGAGAGCCCCAAAATATCTTAATGATCATAATCAGAGTGACAAATGACTCAAATTTAAGATGAAGCACCACTACAGCAGCACCATTATCATTACAGTCAGTAGGGTATACGTTTACACAACCATATGGTGTTTAATTTTCTATACAGTGGAGGTTTGTGTGATCACAATGTGCTGTGGCTGAGTGAATATGTAGCTGAGCTTTGTGGGAGCTGAGGGTTCGATTCTTGTAAGCAGCATGTGGTCTTTTTGTTTCTATCACATTTACGCCATCTCACCATCTGGTTTCTGGTCCGGATCAGACAACAGTCTCTCCAACATCACAGACAATGCAGTTCTCTACATTTATAGTACAACACAGTTTAACTACACATGTTTTCTTCTGTGAAGATTTGGATTATTGAGGCTTTGAAGCAGCTCCAGGGTTCGCACATATTTTTCAAGGTCAAATTCAAGCACTTTTAAGGATTATTTAAATTTTTTTCCAAACCAGCAGCTTTAAAAAATATATATCTACAGGAATACATATACTCATGATTATTTTTTCACTTTTTAACACTATAATGTACATTTTATTATGAATAAACATCTAAAATTATGTTTTATAATATCAAAAAGTTTAGAAATCAAACAAGAACACAAAGTTTTATCCAAAAAAAGGGAAGTCACTTGGTGTTCTTCAGACACACTCACACCAAAACAAATATCAAGATAAAAATGTACCTGGAGACCTGAGAACACCTAGAAATTGTGTTTTTTGACAAAATGTATTTTTCAAAATGTATCACCTCTTTGTAAGTAGCTTCGGCTTGGCATCTAACCTGGCAGAGTTAATATTAAAAATAAATGAATAAATTACATCACAGAGTCAGAATTACAAGCACTTTCAAGCACTTAATCTCAAATTCAAACTACGGATGGGACCGATCCGAAATTTCCGATCCAGCCTGTGGAGATTTCCGATCCATGTCCGTCTGTGTTGTCTGCTGAAAGGATTCCATAAGTCCCTGATGGCTGCAAAATATGGAGTGGATTTCTTGAACGGAAACGTGTCTGAATGAGATGCGCCTCCGTCCGGGAGATTCATACCGCAGTTTGCAGCCTGCTAGCAGGTGAGCAGAGCAGCACTGTGGCTAACCAACTAGAGTCACAACTGTGAGGTACGTGAGGCATGAACCGCGGCAAGGACAGGAACCTTCTGACCCAAAACAGCCGGGGTAAACCGTGCACCTCCCCTCCCTTCCCCATTGAATAAGTAGGACAGAAACTGTCTGACCCAAAACCGGGGTCCCCAATTCCACAGGAAACACTGTAGTGTTAAACAAGTTGACCCTTTATGTGTATCTGTGTTGGATTTAGTAAATATTGACAGTCAATTTAAACCCTTATGGTTGCATATTCATTTTCATGATGGGATTTTTCCTGTTAACAGGATTTCCTGTTTTTCTGACCTTATACTTCCTCAAGTTGCCTTTTGGGATGTACATGCATATATCTGTATATATCATACTTGCCTGTAGAGAGGAGTTTTTAACAGTATTATAAAATAAACAATAATGATAATAATATTAAAACAAACAGAGCTCTGGTTTTGGAATAATATCAGTATCCGCAGATATCCAAATTCAGGTATCGGGATCGGATTGGAAGTGAAAAAATGTGGATCAGTGCATCCCTAAATCAAACATTTTTCAGACCTTGAAAACACAACATTTAAATTAAAGCATTTTTAGGAATTTCAAGAACACGTACGAACCCTACAGTTCATATCTGGCTGTGCTATTTGTCCAGCTTCTTCCATCAAGTATGTTTCCATGACCACTATTATTATGAATATCAACACCATTCTGAGGTTAAAGGCTGTCATGTAAACAGTATACTCCACTTGGGTACTCTGATTTAGGCCTTTTTCTAAGAATTTACTGATTAAAACATGTGGGATATGTGGATAATATTCTGTTTTTCTTTGGATTCTTGGGACATGTATACAGCACATTCAGAAACTTACTCTTAAATGGACAAAGTGAATACTACGGATAAAGATCCTCTCTGGTAGAGATGGATGCCACATTTCTGATTAAAGGAGTACTGTTACACATAATGACAGAGGATACCTGTAGCGACTTCAACAAACTACGAGTTGCTGAGAGGCTAAGGCTGGGGATTTCCTTTGTCTGAGGCGCTCCATCGAAAAAATTCAGATATGAAAAAATAAGTTTAACTCTAGGGCTGCACGATATTGGAAAAAAACTGACATTGCAATTTTTTTTAGTGCTGCGATATGAAAAAATACAGAGATATAATAGCTGTGGCACCGATGTAAATGGTCAAACAAATTAGTTGCGTTTCCTCTCATGGCAACATTTGCAAGACACTAATAGACACAGAACACATGTTTCAATATCATCCTTCTTGTAGTCAAAATAATTTCAGATAACTGATGCTGCTTTTCTTTTTGGCACCAAGTCTTTTCATTTTCTGAGATTTTTTTCCTATTTGCTCATTTTTCAATGTTGTTGCGACTCACTGCAAACTGATTAAGAACCATTGTGATTGGTGGATGACTGTGCTCAGTGTGTGTCGGGTACCCTTGAAATTAGATGAGAACACACTGAGTTCATTTACCTCCTACATTGCAGGATCTATAACGTGACTATCGCACACATGTACATTGCAATGACGATGCTCAAACAATGTATTGTGCAGCTCTATTTAACTCTTTAACAAAAAAAAGAATAATTACACACATTTGACATTTCAAAATTCCATACTTTTTCCAGACCCTAGTTTCCAGATGTCTTGGAAAAATTGTAATAATTTGAGTAAGTCGATGTGTATCATGTAAATAAATTATGGAACCAATAATTTTTCTGAAAATGTAGGCCATTATGTCACCAAATAATTTCCAGACGATTATAGTTAGGTGATGTGGCTCATATAAATAAAGACCAAACCAGATAAATTCAGTGAATGGCTTTTTCATTTTAAGCTGCAATTTCACACAAATTCTACATTTATCTTTCTTTATCCCTTCGCGATCTTTAGCCAAATAGTCTTTATATTTGGGATTTATGAGCCAGTCATCAGAGAATTTCCATCTACCCATTATGAGTTCTGCCAACGATTATACTAGGCATGTTGAATAACTCGCTAATAAATGGTGTATGGATATCACCTGTCCATCAAAGCAGCAGTGAAGCATGACATCTGGGCGGGGCTTAAAATAGGTTGGAGGAGGATTAGAGCAGAGGGTGGGGCATTCAACTTGTCAATTTGCTCAAATGTTTTTTAGATATTCATAATGTTATGTTTTAGAAAGTAGAACAGTGATAACAGTCTTGGAAACATGAATATTTTCCCATACATTTGTTTCCATTTTCCATACTTATGTAGGAACCCTGTAACTCATAATACTTCGCACAAACTCATAAATCAAAGTAATCAGAATGATAAAAGAAATAGCGTCAATTGCAGTCAACAAAAACTACAGCGTCCATGTTCACCCACTCTCTCTACACAAAGGTGAGGAGGTGCCTAAATTAACACAACCCCGCCCATCCCCAAATGACCTATTTATTTCCTCATGATCACAAAATACTAAATAATCACAAAAAATAACAAACCGTAATATTTAAACCATCATAACATTATACACCTACAAAATACATCTAAATTAATTCATGGCTCCTACAATATCAACAGGAGTCTGGATATGAGCAAATATCAAATGGCGACCTTTTCAAGAAGGTGTTTGAAAGAACAAAAAAAGGAAACTGATCACTCTGTGGAACATCTGCCACTGAGGGAAAAAACCCCCTCCTATTTTTAATCGGAGTACATGGTCACATGCAAACAGAAATACTATTAGAATGTTCATTTCTCATCACAGCTTAGTCCCAGCCACAGCCAAAGATCTAATACAGAATTTGGGGTCAGCGTTGGCATGAAGCCCAAAATTAAAGCAGACAATGATGAGACCCAACGGAGAAAGAGTCCCAACGACACAAAGCCAGACATACACACTGGCCGGAGAGCGAGGGAGTGACGGCCGCAGGTGGACGCAAAAGTGGTTCTGGCTGGGGAATAAGAGGCGCATAAGCACTGATATGGAGAAATAAAGCCCCAACAATACAAAGCCCACCTGAGACTCACATCATGCATGGATTACTCACTGCTCTGTCAGTGCCACCCACTAATCACCTATCAGGTGTACAGACACGAACCATTATGTTTTCTATTCTATTGTCCATATGTCTTGAAGAGGGCGCGTAATAAATAATAACATTATTCGGTGAGGATGCGGTTTTTGTACAAATCCCATCGAGACCGCTATGTCCAAGACCAAGACCAGAGAGAGTCGAGACCAAGACAAGACCGAGACCACATGACTTGAGTCCATGACAAGACCAAGACCACAACAAATTGGTCTTGAGACCAAAGGCGGTCTCAAGAAGTACATCACTATTATTTTGTATTCAGTACATGATGACTTATGTAACATATTTTTCCCAAAAAATACAAGTACAAGTACCCCCATTTGAGAAAGACTGTGTTAAAACTACATTCAGGTCTTTGAGGGTTTAAAACATGCACACTGACCCTGTCTCTTCTGTCTGTACATTTGAAGCTCTCTTAACCAAAGTGTGAATTTGCAGTTTTTCCACATAGATAATTACATGATAACAGTTAATGAACTGTAATGACTTAATTAAATGATTTGAGAGACAGTAGACAGAGAACAATGAAGGGTTTGTGTTTAGAGTTTGAAGCCGAAAGATTAAAAAAATTCATTTGTGTGAAATGTTAATGAATGTCAGCAGATGTGTCTTTTCTGGTGGACTGTCTACAATAGGGATGTAACAATCTGAAAATTTTATATCACGGTTATTCTGACCAAAATTATGGTTCTCATTATAATTGCAGTATTTGTTTAAATATAGTCAAAAAGTACTTATACACACACTGAAATAAATTAACCAAGTTTTATTTAAAACACACACACACACACAAAAAAAACAAAACAAAAAAAACACACAATGTACTTTTTTGGCAGAAACATTGTTCACCTGAAATTAAAATATAAAAATGTCAAAATATTTACTTTGGTAGAAATCAAATGTGTATCCACCAACATTAACTCTTTCTCTCTTGGATACCTACTAGGAATGACTCATATATGTTACTAGTTCTGCAAATGGAACTTTTTGTTTTTCTGGTGTGTTGTTTCTTTTTTTCCCATGGCCTAAATTGTCACCTCTTCGTCAAACTATGGGAAAAAAGCAGTGAAAATTTATTATTATTATTATTATTTTAAATGTAAAAAAAATTTTTTTGAAAATAAAACAAAAAATAAAAAAAATAGATACAAATTAAAAATAATTTAAAACAATTAAAAAAACCCAACCAAACAAACAAAAATTAAGAAAAAAGAAAAAAATGCAGAAAGGAAAAAAATGTATTATTTAATCCTATTGGTTGTCCTAATATGGGATGTGGTCACCTCCACGTATCACAGCATCTGTTACATTTGAAAAAGTAGAACCTGTTCTGGTGTCAAAACTCAGTAAGGGTATGGGTGGGGGGTGGGGCTGTCATCAAATATTGTCTTTATGGGGGAAAGAGTTAAACAAAGTAATGTTGAGGTAAGAATAATACAACCACATGGAAAAAAATCCATAGTGCAAGTATTTTTATAGTATTTAAGTATTACGTTGTGTTTTCAAAGTGCAGTAATCGATCACCGTTTTCATGATAATTAGAATTGAAATGGTAATACTAACCGTCAGGAATTTTACCGCCATTTATCGGTAATCGTTACATCCCTAGTCTACAATTACCACCATATGTCTTCACTCTCACGTGGTCATAAAATACTCCTTTACAATTAGTCTTCATTTTCAGCTGGAAAAACTAAATCAACACTTCATGAACTGAAATTTGACACAGGAACAGGTGCAGCTGTCAGTAGCTTAACAGAAAAAGTCACGGGTCGACTAAAATCAAGACGCTTCACTGTCTTGAGGCCATAAATATTGATCCCCGACAGTCAGACAAGTTGACAAACAGCTTAATGAAGGCCCGGTTCAGTGTAGAGAAGAAAGGTCAGGTTTCAGAGCCCAACAAACAGCATGGATGAATCAATATCGAAGCTTCGACAGACCCTGCATGAGTGAACAAACCCGCATATTGCTTCACTTTGTTCAATTTGACTCACCTGGGAAAGACCAGTTTGCCAGGTAAGGAAAGGCGGGGGACGTCGCGGCCCATCCCCGGCCCCAAATGGAGCTTCCTCGATAAGACGTCTATGGGATTTTCAGCAGGTTGGGTGGCCACTTTGACCATCACATTACTATTGAAGATGTAGGCTGAAAAGAACACCTGCCAGGAAACACAAACAGCCTCTTTATTCATGATCACAAATACAGATTTAGAATCAATTTACAAATAGAAGATGCTGAATGTAAAATGTCCAAGACTGTTGCAGTTCTTTATAAAACTGGAGATTTGTTAAATAAGAAATGGTTGTTTGTTAATATATACAATTATTCATTTCAGTATAATATTCTGTTGTGTTGAATTAGTATTGTTTTTCTCTTTATTGTGTACATTTGTATCACAACATTTGTGTCCTGTACATTGGGTTAAATTTGTTTTGGTGTACTAATGCATGTTTACAGCTAATTTTTCTGATAAAATTGCAAAAATACTTGTTTAAG
Source organism: Fowleria isostigma (assembly GCA_029814645.1). Lineage (NCBI taxonomy): Eukaryota > Metazoa > Chordata > Actinopteri > Kurtiformes > Apogonidae > Fowleria > Fowleria isostigma. Next base: position 10,447,297 of record JAPTGZ010000005.1, on the reverse strand, counting down.
TAGTGAAACTGGGGGTGGGAGTAAGTAAGTTTTACTTCTTCTCATTCCCTTTCAGGCTGCTAGGGTTGTATATTAATTGTGAATTGCTGTATATATTCATGTATTATGTATAGTGTCTACACATAATGTTTACAACCGATGTCTCTATGTGTATTTCTATATGTATATTTCTACACATCTTCTCAATGTATATTTCTTTATGCACAGTTTGTGTAAAATTATCTATGTACATATATCGTGATTACAGCAAATTTTTTACGTGTATTTGTGCATAATATAATAAAATGTATATCATAATTATTGCACACAGAATACACAGGCTCGCAATAAACAATAAACTTAAGTTTGTATATGATGTATTGTTCACTTGTGATGCCATATATCTCAGACTATGTGGAAATTGGGGCAATGTGCATAAAACTAATATAGACCCTATAAAAAAAGCTATTAATCATAAATAAAGCTGGCTATTTTCAATCAAGTAATCTTCTTTTTGTAGGACCTGGTATCTTAAAATTTCAAGATATTGTTTATTAAAAAACAATCAAAGTTATTTTTCATGTTAAGCACAAAAGTCTTTCTGTATGTATTCAAAAATATTTTAAGTTAAAGGAAAGAAATTAGAATTTAAGAGGGTTGTTTGTGTTTGAAACACAAAGTAAAACAAATGTTAAAAATATCTATGTGTTTCTGCTATTGGCGTCAAATTATGGAACCAACTGAATAATGAATTTAAATTGTGTGGCTTGTTGAGTTTTAAAAAAGCTTTAGTTTGCCATATTCTCAAAGGCTATAAAGGTCTCTAAGTGACTAAATAAATTAAATGCAGAGTATTTTGTGTTAATGTATTGTAATTATGGGATTGACTTGATGATGAATTTAAGTTGTTCACTTCTCGGAATAGGAATATTAAGTTGGAAAGGATAGGCACAAAATAAGCTTCTCCGCTAGCCTATTCCTTTTTTGGTTTTCTATGTTTACTGTGATTATTGTACTGAGTGCAATGATTAATGTACAAACCAAAATATACAATTCATTCCGTATTCAATTTAAGACTTACTTAAGTCTCCTCTCATCTGACTGACATTTTCAGACTGCATTTCAAAACGTATGCATCGTTTCATTTCTCTATTTTAACGTTACACTGAGCATATAAGGTCAGTGCCGGGGGGAAATAACAGAGGTGAGCTGGCAGGTTGCTAGGTTATCAGTTCATTTATTTACTGTACTTTCAGAAATTCATTTCCGTGTCTATATTTAAGATGGCCTCAGTATTAGGAGTTAACCAGACATGGTGGCTTTTTCCTTTTTGGGACATTTTTTTTTTGTGAAAGAAAAGCGTGGCAGGTTTTTCCTTACAAGGAGAGTTGATTCTGTAGTGAAACATTTTTACTGCAAATTCTCTCCGAACGTTACTCATCTTTATTTCACTTTCTTGGAAGCGGACGCTACAATCGTTGCAACAAACTTATTATCTGGATAAAACCACATCATTTATCTGAAACAGTTGTATGCTCCACTTTCCTCGCAGGCTGTACTCCCTCTGAATTGATTTCTCTTCCTCCCACCATTTTGTTCACTAGTTTAATTATATTACGAAAAATAAACAATGCTGTCCATCAAACTGTTCAGATAAAGTCACAGATTCCTGCCGCCGCGCTGACACACAAATGCATATTAAAGTCATCATTCATGCCGTTCTTGTCCTGCTTGACTTTTGGGAGCTGTTAAGCAGCCATCACTTTTGTGCACTGCTCTCTGTGTAGACACTAATCTAAAGTAATGACATTATCTGAGCCTAATGAATTGCAGTAAAATCTACCATTACCTGACAGATACTACGGCATCTTTTCTATTTCTAAAAAGGACATGTTCATTTCAGTTCCACCTCAGGATGAGAACACATTCTCCTTGGCCTAAGCAATCATTTTCAATCTTTTCCATGAATTTATTGTTAAGGAAGGTGGAGTTCTTGTGGGTGGATCGAATTATTTCTTTAGGATGTCATTGCTGTCAACGGTAACTATGCAATTTATTCTGTTTTTCTTATTGTGGCTGTAAAAAAAAAAAAAAAAAAAAAAAAGCACAAAATTTACAGCTCCCTAAGAAATTACCTGTAGGACTATAAACTGAACACAGGCTGATCATTAAGCACTACAACATGATGAAACAGATTTTTAAAAACTGTTACAAGCATCTCCATGTGTGTGTGTGATGTACGGCAGGGACGAGGGTTAGCAGTGTAACAAATCAAGTTCAGAATGGGAGCATTTCTTACCCAGAACACATCGTAAATGAGCAGTCCTGACAGCAGCAGGCAAGACACCTTCAGACTGGGCAGCCGCACGAAGGCGATCATGGCAACACACAAGCCCATGGCCAAAGCTGAGGACGGAACGAAAACATTTACAACACTATTCAGAGAAATACAATTCCACATGCTACCAACATGAGCCAAAATAGCTATGAGGGACATGATGTTAGGAAGTTTATTTAAGAAACATTAATTACTGTGCACAAAACCCCACTTAATTAGAGACTCTTCAGACAAAATCTCTCTGCTCACGTCCTATTTGAATATTGAGATCAGACATTTGAACAAATTAGGATTTCCATAAATAGAAAGACAAATGCTCATTACAAAAGCAGCCTTTTTTGCTAACTCTTACACTAATGTTAAAGACCTTAAAATTTAAAGAGGACTTCAACAGTAACAACAAAACTACAAAAAATACAAAAGTACGTTCCATAGAATACATACAGGGTTTCTGCAGGTATTAGGAAATGCTTTTTAATACCATTTTTAATGTCACTTTAAACAAATTTAATACCCATGTCCAATGGCAAATACAGTTTTTATATATATATACGTGGGCGATTCTCTTTTTGCCGCAACATTCATGCCCACATTACTCACCATGATTTTTTTCTAAAATGTGCCAAACATTTAGAGCAAATTTAATTATGTGTTTAAGTGTTTGTCATCATTTAAACATAAATGAAATGCATTTCAAATATTATTTTTAATTTTACACACCTTTTTGGTGACGCACACTCAATTTCACGTGTCCCACAGTACCATGTAATCAGTCACAAAATCCTAAAAGCTTTTTTTTCTTTAATAATTTAGTTGACTAGACTAAACTTTATTTTATGATACAATTGAAGCTGGTGAAACTGTAATTCTTTTTTCTATGTTCTTCATATTGTATGTCTCAGTGTTCTTATTTGCCTTAAAAAACAACAACAAAAAAACCTAAAACTCCATAAAAGCCATTTACAGGAAGTAACATCATTTGGTGGGAATTCAACTTTGGAAATTGAGATAAGCTTTAACTGTCATTCTCACCATAGGTTTTTTTTTTTTTTTTTATCATCATAAACATGTTACACCTGTATGGGTAACTCTTAAAGTTCCACCCTGTTATGATCAATTATGAGGAAATGTTAATATAGTAGAACAAAAAAAAAAACACATTATATTTAGTTATTAAAGGTGTGTTAATTTATTGGTTATATAGATAAATGTTGATCAGTTAAAATGCTACAGATAGATTAGACAAAAAAGTCCACCCTGTTAGATTTCCATTCCACCCTGTTCAGTTCATAGACCAAACAGGGTGGAAATTCTAAAGAAAGTGCAGTAATTATTATTGTTATAATTAATTAATAATATTATTAGCTTCATATATGTGTGTGTGTGTGTGTGTGTGTGGATTCTAACATTAGGCTAAAAAAAATCAGGCTAAGTGAAAAATGAAGACATGAAATGTTGCCACAAAGAGAATCACCCATATATAAATATATTGCCTGTTGCAGCTCTGTTGGAGGTCATTACTGTAGCGGCAAGTGACAGCAAAAGTTGCGTTGCTGGTCACGGCAAAAAAATTTGGCACAGTTAACTGTTACTTGCCTTTAATCGCTGACTTATGACTATCTGACAGCATGTGTGATTTCACTGCATTGACGCCCATTGGGCAAAGTTTGAAGATCTTCTTGCCTCTCTGGGTTTACTGTCAAGAGGCTTTATCCAGGTTCTGAATAGTTCCTCCTCCAACCACTTCTGTTGAAAACTTCCCAGTTTTCCAACATTTGCTAATATTCCCTCCTCTCTTTAGCCACAGCATGAGCATATTCACAGCATGTTGCATTCCAAGCATCCGGTGTTGTGACTTCATGCACCGGCTGTAAACCACAGCCAATTAAAACATTCTACCTGTCAATCATCACATTATACTCCCATTCAAAATTATTAAATGTTTATATAATCAAATCCAGTTGTCTAGTTGTTTGTTTTGCATGTAACATGTGCTGCTTTTTACTCTATTTGTGTGCAGCCTCTTGGTCAAGTTGTTATTGTAAATGAGAATCTGTTCTCAACTGACTTACCTTAAATAAAGGTTAAATAAATTAAATCATGCAGAACAAGGCATTTTTCCCCCATCAAGTGTATTTAATTTTCTAATGCCTCTGGACATCAAATTTAATGCTTTTTAATGCCGTTTAAGGCATTAATTCACAAAATCTATTTAATGACTTAAAACTTTTTAATGACCGGCAGAAACTATGACATAAATGTGGTTTTAAAATGTGGTTTTCTTTTTTAACTTTGTTTTACAGCTGTGACAAAAGAAAAAAATTAAGTTTTTACCTGGAACAGACAATAAAGTTATCCATCCATCCATCCATCCATCCATCTAGTTATCTATCTCTGCCATAGCCCTATAAATGTGTAAAGAGTGTACTGGACTGATCACGATCAATTGCAACCAGGGAACAAAAGCAGAGAACTTCTGAGAGAGGGGTGTGTTTGTTTCTGGGGAATGACTGACTCCACCTTTAACTGGATCACATTTACATAACTGCATGCACCCTTACATTTTTCTGTGCTGTGCTTGTGTTTCAGTGACACACTGATCTCGATCAAGACCTTTGGCCTAAATGCATAAAGCAGCTGAAAACCAATAGTGTGTGAGTGTATTATTCCTTTGAACAAGCGGCTCCGTGGGGTGACAACCTGAAAATAGAGTTGCTAAAAGCTGCATTTTGCATGATTCATCTTAGGTTCCCTATTCTGGAGGTGGAGAATTAAAACTGGATTTCTTCCCCACTCTCTGCCTGATTGAGATGTTGGATGTGCAAATTTATATTTCCTGTTCCTCTGCCCTATATTGACTTTTTTAGCAGATGCAGTGTTCGGTTCCTTTTCTTCCATCCTCTGGTTCTATTTCACTGCTAGTACGTTTTGCATATTGCTGTACAGTTCAGAAGAAGATTTCAATTCACAGATCCTCATATTACACAAACAGGACTCCACCTCGCAGATGTCTGTTGGATTCTTGTGCATAGAGATTACACCACAATAGCAGTAGTACAGTGGAGTTAAAGTAATGTGTAGTGACGCACCGTCCATGAGAAGCCAGTGTCCAGTCAGCACCCAAATGAGCACCAACATTACAGAGAGGGAGAAAGACAAGAGCTCGGCCAGAGTGAAACGCCCACAGCAGCCAAAGGAAATCCTGTTATAAAACACAGAGAAACACAACGTTTTAATCACAAAGGACTCTTTTATAAAAGTTCTTTGCTTATGTTTGAATGGTTTATTTAAGTGCATAAATAATTTTGATTTTAGAAAGATGAGACCAAATATTTTCTACCTTAGAAGTCGCACTGACGTGTCAATGACTGATGTGTAAGCCGTATAAATGATAAATATGCGACAAACGCCGTGTATAGCCTGTTTCCAAAGACATGCTAAGATAAATAAAATAAGAACCTACTATACAATAAACAGAAAAAAGGATTTGGGTTGGAGGTGGAGTTATCACTTGGCTTTGTAATGCAGACAAAGGTTTGGTGAAACAAAATAGGTGGCTCTAAATGTGTAACTAAAGAGGAGGTGGTTGAGTAGGTGGGTAGTGTTGGTGTAAGTCCTGCTGCTTTACTATTGCTTAAGACTAGAGCAGCTGATACCTTTAGATACCGAAACCTAATGAGCTGCGTTATTTGTATGACAATAGACAAATGGATAAGTTAGAGCACCCAAAAAAAAAAAGAAAAAAGCATCGTTTTGTTTTTTTGTTCCTAATAGTAGTGACTCATCCAGCTTTTTACGCATTTTACTGAGACTTGAGCACACACTGATATAGTAATGCACTGAATCACAGAGGTATACTAATAGCTGTGAAAGACGTACAAAACAACACAGGTTGAGCAATTATGGAGAGAATGTAAAGATAAACAGGTTTCTTACTTGTTCTGTGGGGAACAGGGTCTGGTCAGATACTGGCACATTGGCAACAAGAGGAATGCAAATGCAATTGTTGCAAGAACTGAGGACAAGAACAAAGCACAGCAGTGAGACCTGAAGTCTAATACACCTAGAATGTTCGCTTCAGTCAGTTTAATGGAGCAGCTAATGGTTTTTACAGTTTCAATATCAAAGCAGAACAGAGGTCTGGCTTAGTGTGTAACTACTTAACAACACTGATACAGGTTACAGCAAGAGGGGGGTCAAACATGTTAGTTCAGGGGCCACATACAGCCCAATATGACCTGAAGTGGGCCGGATCATTAAAAAAATAACATAATAATATGGAAATAATGTCAATTCCAAAATGTGTATGACTAACTTCTATGTTTTAGAGTGAAAAAGTAAAATTATATTATGAAAATGTTTACATCTATAAACTACCCTTTAAAAGAACGTGAAAAAAACACGAACCATGAATAAACTGAGTTTGTCATGAAAAAAGGGCAATTTTAACAATTTATGCCATTATTTAGCCTCAACTTCTCATTTTCACATGTTCATTACAACTTACAGATCACAGTGGATCTACAAATACACAAAATATTTAATAAAGGGCAGAATATTGTTAAAATTGCATTTACCGTAATTTCCGACCTATAAACCGCTACTTTTTTTCCACACCCGTTGTCACATATTGCAGCTTAAACAGTGATGCGGCCAAGTTTTACAGGCTAACGAGCTTCATGCCACCGATACATTTAGGTTAGTCACATCTGCTCAATTAATTTACCGAAAAAGTCACAGTGGACCACAGAAACCATTCGAAACACTGTAAATCAAAATCACACTAAATTTTTCAGATCAGTCATTTTGCACCGTATGCGAAGAACAACTTTTGCCCAAGTCTGCCAGTAGATCCTAACAGCTGGAGCAGTGTCAAAAAATCCACTATCACTAACGGGTTTGGGAAAGGCTGGACTGATGATGATGAAGAGGACAACACAAACTCAAGGGCAAATTCGCCTCGAGCTGTAGGTGACACTGAGAGACACCGAAAGAGAGACTGAGAAAGTGTGTGGTATTGGGACCGTTTTGGTACGCAGGAGAAAGAGAAGATAACAATCAATGACTTTTCTGGTAGGCTACTCTATTTATTTAACCAGCACTGTTCGGAAAAAAAACTAAAACATTTATTTAATTAGAAGTAAATAAAATCTCTGTGTAAATCCGTGATCATTTTTCACTTTTAATGTTCAATTCAAAATCCACAATAAGAAAACGAAAAAACTCGTTATTTTATTATTCATGTACAAAGCCCAAACGACATATTAAATAACGAGTTGTTTTTTTAGTTTTCCACTGTGGATTTTGGATTTTTTCTCAGATTCCAATGAATGACAAATATCCTGTCATCAACTATTAGTTTCGGTGCTAAATTCAAAAACATCATTTGTGTAGTGTTAAGCTTTACAGCAGGGTTCAAATTATTATTTTTTTCTCTAAAGGGTCTTTATCTCCAAAACAAAAGTTGCACAAATAGCCTAAATACCGACAATGCGCGCTCTCTTGGAGCAACATCCACAGATGCACAGATGGAATCAGGCATTTATAAAGGAAAGCATTTACAGCATTAAGGGTTAAAATTAGAGCTATTAGGGTCTACGATTTATCAGATAGACGTAGTAGTGAACCGGATGGAGCTTTCATGACCAGGAACATCGTCAGGTTTTGAAGCAGCATAAACAGTGAGCACTCGCATTTGTGGTAATGTGACACACACTCATTTTAAACAAAAGTCCTGAGTGAAACACCACAGACAGATGGACCTATAGTTGTATATATCAAATATGAGGACAGATCACCTGTGTTCAAATGGTCCAAGTGTGTTCATTCATCAGGACTGTCAGTCATATTCTTCATTTGTCACTGGTGCGCGTTTACGCATGGCACGATTTGGCAAGTTGGAGCTCCACCTGAGGAGTATCTTTATACTACTGCACATATCTGATAAAACGCAGAGATCACTGCCATTTCCAATTCAGCGTTGGAAACATGGTTTGACGTCTGAGGTTGTGGTGGAGGAGAACTTTCTTCCTGTCGTTACAGACCACCGTGTTTCACCTGGTCATATAAAACGTGTCTGACTTCTACATGTGTCGCCCCATAACAGCTCCATAATGAAATCTGCAAAAGGCTGGAGATCACCCATCGAGGATAAAACCACACATAGCCTACTTAAACCGACTTTGATTAAACGCATCACCGTACACTACCATTTCACATTTCCAGTGTCGCAATAATAATAAAACCAACATAATGACTTCATCTTTTTGTTGTGAATGTGAAAAAAATCAAAGCAAAATTAAATACAGGTATGTTAAAAAAATTTATAATTTTTTTCTATCCAAATTTAGAAAAGGAAAAAGAAAATTAAACAAAAAATTTATTTTTTCTGATTTTATTTTGAAACTGAATACAAATGATACGCAGATTTATTTATTTTTTGTGTAAATATCTCATGTTACAACGTGAACACCTGCGGCTTATAGACAAGTGTGGCCTATACATGTACAATTTTTTTTTTTATTATTTAGTGGGTGTGGCTTATAGTCAGGTGCGCTCTATAGGCCAGAAATTACGGTAATTCACATTTTTTGTAAAATCCTAGTCCAGGGGTGGGCAATCCTGTCCTCAAGGGCCGGTGTCCTGCATGTTTTAGATATTTACCTCTTCCACACACCTGGTTCAATTAATGATCAGCTCATCATCCAACTCTGCAGAAGCCTGATAATGACAGAATGAC
>JAPTGZ010000005.1:10369541-10380779 GCA_029814645.1 Fowleria isostigma | reverse complement strand
TGCCCATGCACCAGCGGAGTACTGAGGGTTAATGTCTTTTCCCTTTTTGAATTTTAATATAATTTCAATGTCTTGCTTTTTTCTGTTATTTTTTCATGCCTTTGTAAAGTACTTTGTTACCCCGTGTATAAATAGTGCTATACAAGTAAACTTGCCTTGCCTTACTTGATTGCATAACCATTGTTTTTGATGACTTCTGATGGTCCAATATTTTTTTCCGCGATGGTTTAGTTTCTAAATGCTTCGTTTATATAGATTGGTGTGTGTCTTAGTAGTCTATGGCCCTATATGTCTGATATTCTTGCGTCTGCAGCAGGGTGAAATATTTTTCATTTTCCTGTTCTACTTCTCAAATCACTCACTGCAGATAATGGCTGTGGGTTGTATAAGCCTGAACACGTCCGTTACCCACAATTTCCTTCCGTTACAAAAAGCAATCGACTATCTGAATTATCTGGCATGACCCTAAGGAATATTATGTTCTGGCGAGCTTTTCAATGTAGACTGGGATGCTTTTAGTGCTACACTGAACTGTTATGATCAATGTGACACAGTACAAAACTCTTTACAAACCAATAAAAAAAAAAATAATAATAATGCTTTTGCTTTTACTTGTGCGTGAAAGACTGACACATGCACTCACAGCTGCATGTCCACCAGTGCACACACTTCACTGTCCACCTTGTGCCATCTTATCCTTTCACATCAGACAGCCTCCCCATAGCTCAGCCTGTGCACAAACATGCCATTGTCATCACTGGCTGGCCTTGTGACTCAGTGTGACCCACTGGATTGAAGAAGGGGGAACACAGCCATTGAGATCAGGAACGTTAAACAGAGCATTATCACGAAAAAGCATCTAGCATACAGAGACCTCACCCCCAGCCTATCTCCACCCTCTAAACAGCCCACTGTTTTGGGGGAGTAGAAACAAGAACACTGCCCACCATTGTTTTCTATAATGAATGAGTAGTGTCCTCATATGTGTACAGTATACAGGCATCTTTCTCTGAAGTCCCCACTGGGACAGCAATCAGGAAGTGATAACACGAAATGTTGAACAAACAATTGTGAGAACTGAAAATTATGCCCAGACTTGAAAACATCACGCTTGAATGACACATGTAGAGATATTTGTTCTGGCTAAGGCAGTCATTTTACCTCTTAAAGGCGGAATTATCTTCAAACAATTTATCGGTCACACTGGAAATGATGTTCTGAGCCATGTTTACCTTCTCTGCAACTGAGTAAAACATCAGGCTGTAAGTAAATAAAGAGATAAAAGTCTAGACATCTTCAACATACAGTCACGGGAAAAAATGATTAGACCACTCTATGTTTTCTTCAATTTCTTGCTCATTTTAAAGACTGGTAACTTTGGTTTACACTCAAACATAGTAGGAGACAGTGATGTGTCTCAACACTGGATACCACAACTTATGAAAAAGGAAAAAAAGAAGTACATTCTGATCTACAGTCATAGAAAAAATGATTAAACCACCTATGTTTTCTTAAATTTCTTGTTCATTTTAAAGACTGGTGCAAATAAAGGTACATGTGTTTGGACAAATATAATAACAACAAAAATATATCATAGTTTAATTTCAGAGCTGATATCTATCCATTTTTCATGACTTTCTTGATAATAACCAAAATCACATAAGTACTTACATCAATATCTATGACATTGTACTGACAAAACAGTGCTTTTAGACAGTCCACATTTTCTTTTCTGTCTGTTTTAGTCACATGAAACACACAGGAGTTAGTGCTTGATTGCATAACCATTGCTTTTGATGACTTTTGATGGACTAATAATTTTTGTCTGTGACTGTACTTAACTGGCTGTGTTATCTCTGTTTGACAAATAAACCTAAGATCCTCATTTACCATAGACACGCTATAGATTTAAATAGCCGAAAAAAATATTGCTTCACTTGTGACAAAAATAAATTGAGTGTATCCACCTGAAATAAGATTTTGCTATTAGCAGCTGTCAGACACCATTATAAAGAAACACCAGACACAGCTCATACTGTAGTATTTTAATCCCAATTTGGAATAGCTGCTGGTGTAGTTTTTCAATGTTTAGATGGATCAATCCTAGGGAATACAGTTGTGGAAAAATTTATTAGACCATCAAAAGTCCTCAAAAGCAATGGTTATGCAATCAAGTACTATCTTCTGTGTGTATCATGGGACTAAAACAGACAGAAAAGAAAACATGGAATGACTAAAAGCATCGTTTTTGCCAGTATAATGTCATAGATATTGATGTAAGAACTTATGTGATTTTGGTTATTATCAAGAAAACCATGGAAAATGGATAGATATCAGCTCTGAAATTAAACTACTATGAAATATCTTTGTTGTTATTATTATATTTGTCTAAACAAATGTACCTTTAGTTGTATCAGACATTAAAATGAACAAGAAACTGAAGAAAACATAGACTGATCTAATAATTTTTTCCATGACTGTGGATGCAGTTTTCTAGAATAAAAAAGGCTGAGCATGTTTATTCAGTTCTTTAAGGATCAAATGGTCTAGCATAAATAGGCACAAATGATGAATGAAGATCGCCCCGTCTGCAACCTACATCTCATACGATTCTGACGTAGAATGGGCAGACCACAAAGCTCTGACTCATCACATAGAAGCCGACCATCTGATTTAGAATACTTCATTTATTTGCTTTGACTCAGACAGGCAGTAAAGCAGCTTTACCATAGAATGTGTGCCTTGCTTATAGCAACAACACAGTGCATATTTCAGTGACATCACATGATATGATGTTATCTGCTGAATCTGTGTTGCAACTGGCATTGGGGTGACATTGATCTATGGCTGGGCTGCTAGAAGCATGAAATTGACTGTCTGCTTTTTGTCCCAGATTCCACAGTGTTATAGTTATGGCATATTTAGTCTATGAGATCCACATAAAAAAAAACATTTACTCTAGTTCTATACAGATTACTCACTTATAATTAACAGCTGCCATTATTTCTTTAGCAAGTTAAAAACAGATTCAACACATTTAATTTTTGATTTTGTGTGTATTTTATTTCAATACCAAGAACTCAATCAGTGATGAAAAACTGATGATTCTAGTCAATGATCTTTTGATTACAAATTGGAACAAAACATTCATCCCATTAAGAAGACAATTCTTAATAAACCTGTGGTAACTTAATTCAGTTCAATTCAATTCAATTTATTTATAGAGTCCAGTATGATAACAAGGTTGCCTCACAGGGCTTTACAGAATTTGGTGAATGTAAAACTAAGCAACTGTCAAATATATAATATTTAATAAAATTGTATAGTGACAAGCATTATCAGGCATATACTGATGCAGAACCTTGCTTTTTAATGTGTTTGCACATGATCGTTTAAGGTTGCTAAAAGGATTTTCAACAGATAAAGATCAGAATCTGTGAAATGGTGAAACACACCGTACCTTATCAGAAAATCTTGCTATATATTAGCTGGCAGATGTACATATTCATGGGAAATCTGCCAGACTGGTAACATGTCTGATCCGCTGTCAAGTATCAGATCTGATTTAATACTCGGTTCACATTGGAGGCAGCAGGCCTGTGCAAAATGTATCTGGGCTACAAACAATAAAGACAGATAATAAGATTCCTATATGTTTTTAATTGTGTTACATAACTAGATTTATCTCCTTTTAATATTTTGTCTGAGGTCCTGCCTTTAAAATATTTCATTTTTCCACAAAGCCTATTTAAATCTAATATACTTTTTTCCGCCCACTACAACCCAGTGGCAAGAGATCATAAGAGAGATTCAGACAGCAGATAGAATGACATATCAGCTTAGAATGAAAGAAAGGGTTTTCTTGACTAAATGAGAGAAATGGACACAATATGACACAGTGGACGATGCTTAAGGAGCAACAGACTCAATGTGTGTACTTTATTTTTGATGGTAGATATTTGGTAACCATGACTGTTTTGTCTTTTCTTTTTGTTTGTTCTTTTTATGTACCTATCTAACTCTACAATAGAATACACAATGTGAATGTATATCTATTTGTTTAAAAATTTAAATAAAATGTGAGCATCCCAAAAAAAAACTGATTTTTTTTTTTTATTTTTTTCAGATTAATAGAGTTAAGATTAGTTTTTTGGGTTTCTTGGTTTTGTTTTTTTTACCAACATGGTCCTGGCGACAATTCCCAAGTAAGCCTTTTGAATGATAAGAAATGGTTCATCTGGTCATCTCACCTGATCTGGATCAGAACTGCAGAAAATGAAAGGTTGCAAAAGTTAGCTTATGTCATGCATGCTGTGTAAATGGTAAAATTGTGAGACATATGGGATGCAATTCAATGCAACACCAAATACAGCCTCTAGAATGACACTGTTCAGGCCATGCTCATTCTTCAAGCATATCAGCAAATGAAAACCATGCATTTTTCTATGGAATTCTGTCAAAATATTTTCTTGGTATCTGAAGTCCAGAGTAGCTACAGTAAGTTAAGTGTGTCTGAGCCTCCCTGGTCATTACAAGACTTGATCTGAGTCATGTGTAGCCCATTAAGATGTTGTGGTCTACATTTAGTCTAGTACTGCGTATATTAAAGCCGCATGTCTTCAATTTATTAAAGGATTTTTCTAATGAAATAAAAGTAAAATTTAAGGATAAATAGATTTTAAATGAATCTCATCATGGTTGTACTACAATCTAACTATAATTATAGCAGTATACAGTCAGAAACCAATTGCAAATTTTCTGGGGGGTTTTAAAGTTTCAAAACTGCGAGCTCGTCACAAACACATAAGGCAGTGTTTTCCAGTCTTAGGATCGTGGCCCCACATGGGGTCTCCTGGAATTCAAAAGGGATCCCCTCCAATTTCTAATAATTGACAAAAAATAAAAATGCAAATAAATTTTTTTGAATCATTCAATATATTTAAATTAAAACACCCTTTTCCTAATTAAAATTAAGTGCAAATAAAGTGTAGATATAATATCTGAGAGGGCATATCTGGATTATCTTTCAAATATTCATTGTGGTCAGTTGATGATGCTGCAGCTCTTTCATAATTCATAGTTTGACTTATTATTCACTTGTAGCCCTGTAAATACAAGCTCCACTGACTACATATCCAGGCCAAGGAAAATAAAATTCTGTTCCAACAGTAATATACACCTTACAGAAAAGTATTAAGGCCACTGAGAAAAACAAATTATAAAAAAATAAGGTCCAATATATTTTTTTAACTATCCACATTGCATATATTTATTTTATTGTTTTTAATTAATTTCTGACCAAAAAAAGTCATTCTGACTTTAATCTCAGAATTCTGACTTTTTTCACAGAATAATAAAAAATATATATTGGACCTTAATTTTTATACTTTTTTTTTCCAGTGGTCCTAATCCTCTTCCATACAACCTGGCTTTTCTGCCTCCATCCATAATATACATTATATAGCCTAAATGTTGTCTAAAATTAATGTTTATTTGCAAGACAGTATAGCAAACTATTACATGATCAAAAACAAATTCATTTTAGCAAAAAATATCTCTGTTTTGGATGTCTGGGGTCAACAGAATTTTTTTATTTTATTTTTTTTACTTTTTGTTTTGTTTTTTTAGCACATGCAAAAACAAAAAAACTGAACAGATAGGTCATGAGGTAAAGGAGTTATGAAGATCATATTGTTTAGACAAACACAATTTTATACTAAATGATCTACAAACTTTTCTCACGGTTTTTGTAAATGCGCCATTTGTCCCAAAGTTCTTCACCCAATTCTTTCCGCATTCAAATTGTGTAGGTCATCTGCTCTAATGAACGGAGATGTTCTACAACATTGATAAAAGCAGTCAGCAGTGGACACTCCCTCTTAAACCAGTATTTGTGATGGTGTTTTTACCTGATGCCAGCAATACTTTGAGGAGATAAGCGTAGTTTTTACTTAGTCCAAAAGGTTCGTGACCAAGAAAGAGGGAAGTGAGCGATGCACTGATTTCAAAACCTAAAACTTTTGAGATGAGTCTAGAAATCTCCTTCCAGTAAGTCTGGATAGAGGGGCAAGTCCAGAAAATATAGAAACAGAAATTTGTGATGTTAAAATGGGGTCACGAGCCAAAAAAGGTTAGGAACCACTGATATAAGGTCACAGTGTCCTGCTAAAAGTCAAAAGCTGTCAGAGCTTTTGTGTTTGTGATATTTAAAACCACTTGAAAACAGTCTCTACACTTAAGTGTTTTGTTATGAGTACTAAAGTTCAACCATAGCCTGCCACAGATGTCATTTTAGTTTTAATGTCTCACACGAACATGACTTTAAAACCAGCATTTTCATAAAGCCAGTCCTTCTGTTGTTTATGGTTTTTGCAGATGCAGATGATATTTTGATAGTGCTTGTTTCAAATGTAAACAGTGTCATTGGAATTCTCCAAGAAAATGCTAACGTCCGTGGAAATGCCATTAAACGTGGAGCAGGTGTGTTGTGGTTCAAATGTGAGTGGATCCTTCGGAGCAGGTGGGAACCTCTACCAACTTGTGAATGTCTCTGATCTGTCATAGCACACTGATCTACTCTACTGCAGTTTCAGTATTTGATTTCATTGTCATGTAAATCACTGGTTGTGATGTTTCTCTTTAGCCTGATCTACCCCAGCACATTTCAAATCACTGCTCTGTGGAGCAATGCCAACAATCACGTCTATCCGAAAGAGGATTATTGGACCCCGACATCCGTTTACCAGATTTTCTGTTATATATGCCGTCATCAGGGATTAAAGCTTTCCACATCTCAAACCAACCAAATCAACTGTTGCTCAAAACTGCTTTTAGAGTTTCGTAAAACTTATAAAAATGCAATCTTCTCTGACCTTGTAGCGACTACACATGCTGTAAACAACGGCAGTACTTGAGCAGAGCATGCCTATTGATCACCTCAGATTTTCTTACTAATGCATTGCTTGTTTGCAGCCTCTGTGGCATCTCATAAATTAATAATGTCTCTTGCACAGCCTATTGTCTCACTTAGAGACCTCCTTTGTTTGGATAGGCTGTCTGTCCCTGGACATTCACAAAGCTGCTTTTTCTTTCTTGTTGTTTTCTGTACGCACCATTGTCTTTCAAGCCAGTTTGTTTTTTATATTGTTAGTCTTGACAACCACAGAGCTCATCAATATCTGACAAAGGCAAAGGTTTGATCACCATTTTCCATTTATTGCTTAATCTTGACATAATAACAGGACTTAGTACAGATTTGGGGATTAGTTACTGTTTAACTCCCAGGGGTTTAGCATTTTATTGCAAAAATCGTTTTGTCAGATTCCACTAAGACTGTCATTGAATACGGACACTGACCAGACAGTCTTTAGTCTTCACTAACCTCTTTTTGTCAGGCAGCTGGGAGAAAGCCAGTCTGAGTCCGGAAGAAACCTTCCTTCAAGCCACTGAAACAGCTGCCTTTAGATAAGAAAACACAGTGCAGCTGATCATAAGGCATGTGAGATGTTTTCCTCTGTGTGCATTCACTGTACATTCATTTGCTTCAGGGAGCTTAACTACTAAAATATGATTTTTATATAATGCAAATGTCCATCAGTATGACAGAGATTGCATTGAACAAGCTGCATTTATTTAATATTTATTTAATAATAGGTTTATGGCACAATGCTATCCACTGTTGTAAAAATGAATAATGATGATAATGATGGTAACACACTTAGTTCAGTAGGCCTAATAAGCCACCAGGCATATAGATCGGAATTTTTCCTACAGAGTCATCATACAGTCACATTTTTCAGACTATACAGCTTTCTCAGTCATCACTATTATTTAAATGAGAATGTTTAAATGGTAAAGGCAGAACAAGTCATATTCTACGCATGTATGGCAGAAACTCAATAAATACATTTATTCATTTATTTATTTAGAGGGACAGTGCATATTAATGTACATGTAAATGTAGATATGCCAGAATTAGCCAAAGGCTACTTTCCATCTGCAGTCCGTGGCAGGTGAGAAGAAATAACATTACAATAGCAAAAATTACAAACAACACATACAAAAAAAACCAAAACAATAGAATAATCAACATGTTTATATCTTTTTCCCAGGTTAAACCGTAAAAGAAACTTACTACAAAATGCGTTATGTTAGCATATATCTTTTCAAAGGTGTCTTAGTTTCGTTTGATGTATTTGTTTTGTAATAGGTAATATGGGCAGATGTTTTCATACGTAACTGGATACAGACTGAAACTGCTATCAGTCTCTAAATAAACGGACTTGTTGCAGATACTGTTTCAGAAATTATCCTTTACGGAGCAAAGCTTGCCTAACCTGACATATTGGTTACGGCTGAGTGTTAAACATTAATGTTTTTTTCCACTTGCCAAGTTGGACAAGTGGGTCAGAAATTTACTTTCCCATTTATACTTGTCCCTATACGACGTGATTTATTTATTAGTGGTTATCAAGTCACAAAAAACACCAAAGTTAATCATACAACAACTGAAATGTTCATTTGAGCTTCACCTCAAAAACATCTGCTGGATCTTTGTGAAAGCCCAGTCGGTGCCATGCACATGTAATTCTCAATAAAGATTAAACAAGACGGTATGTACTTCCATCATCAACTCTGTAAAAGAACCATTGTAATTTATTCTTTCCTCCTGCATGCAAGTCAGATGAGCAAGTTTCTAGGTTTACTAACATGACGTAGCATTTTATTTGCTATGGGCAATCCTTATTGTTGAGCTCTGCAGCTCCTCACACAAAGTAGAGGTAATGTGATATCAGCCAATTAAAGCTGCAGGAGACACAAATCACAGGAAAAACACCAGAAATTGAGTATACAGACCAGCAGGTCTTTCCTTCTTTGTCTGAATCAAAAGATAAAATATAAAGCCTGATGATATGCTTTCATGCCACTGTGGAAAAATGAAGCCTAAATATCATGGTTACAGGAGCTGCCCTGTTGCTTTTGTGATGAGCCATAGAATACAGCAGTGAAATCACAGCTGACGTAAATGAAGGTCTCAACAACAAAACTGTCTCCTTAAAACATTCAAAACCTTCTATGACGGGTATATTTTCTAGAGTGTGAAAACACAAGTGAGAGACGTCTAGTGTCCTTTCAGACCACCTGAATTACAATAAACCATGAGATAATTCTGGAGTTTTTGCCAACTGATGCTAAAACACTAATGTGCACTGAGTCTTCATTTGCTTTTCAGTCTTTGCCTTCTCTAAACTATTGTAATTACATCAGCTTTTGAAAATCCACTATGGGTCAACCTGTTTGTCTCCAGGACACTACTGCAGTCATTATCCTTCTTAGCTGTGGTCAATATGCTCTTTTTCTGGCTTTCGTTAGTTTGCATGTAAATGGGTTCTGGTTAAGTGGTCCATGAATGGAAATATGCTAGGTTGCTGTTATTTGTCTTCCTGTTCCCAGCAGGTTTATTCTGTCTGAAACACCTAATCCAATCCACCATTCGATACCTCTTGAAATGCAAGCCTTGCAGCAGTGACACACACACCTGCATGCCTCATTCATAAACCATAACAAGGTAACTAAAAGAACACCTGTGCCTTTCACCTTTCCTTTACACTTTTGCTTTTCATTCATAAAACATATAGGTTTCCTTTATTTGTTCATTATTTTAACAGTACCTCTGTGAGACTGACGGCTACTTCTGCACTCTGCATCATTACACCACTTCACTACTACATCACCTGCATTCCCTCCATTATTCTGCTGACATTACATATGCGTTTTGATTTAAATCACTCTTTAGTAGCACACTGATGCATAATAGATTTAACACGCTTGTGCTACTTTATATAGCGGCTATAGGAGTGCTGTTCTATATATACTTAACAATGATTGAATACACTGACCTAGAAAATCAAGTTAGATGTCAACATTCACCTGACGATGTGATGATCACCAAGTCATCTGTTATTCTCTCTTTTATCTATTCTTTTTAAATGAATCTGAATACAACTTGGATCAAAACAATAGCTAACTAACTAAAGATATTATGGCTCTCTCAAACTCTGTGATATGTAAATGCAGAACTGATCTGCCCAAACAATGCTGTGGTTGTCATTTGGAGATTTCTATATTATATTTTTGTATGTCTCAATACCCATAGATAATATGTAGATGTCTGTTAATATTAAATTTTGTGTTTGAGCACTTACATTTGTCTCGTAGAAAATTACGATAGCATTTAAGTTTAATGTGATTTGTCAAAAAGTAATTGAGAAATCTGTTTATAAGCACATCATATTTGTTAAAAAGTCATTGATAAAAACATGTGAAAAGACTGATTGCATACTATTAAATGGTGGAGTTGTGTGGAACTGTTTTTAATCAAAAGTTTTGGCTAAGCTTGATGACTCACTTGAGTTAAATTCAACAAGACTCCTCCCCAAATACAACCACTGATATTAGTATCAGTGGTTGTCTTCATCATGAGTCGCTACCACGCTTAAACAGCTGTCTTACTAGAACTAGACGCCAGATTCCAAAATGGCAACCACTTCCATCAATAAAGGTGTTCACTGATGGATAGGCCTAAATAGTTCTGGATTTCAGATTGGATGTTTTATGTGGCCCTGTTCCCATATGGACATAAAAAACTCCCATATTCTAAAATCTGACAACTATGATGCTCTAATCATCTTTTTTAAAGAGTATGTGCCCTGTCATCAGTTTTATTTTTTGGACCAGAAAAAATTATTTTACTGCAGTACCATTACAGGCCACTAGGAGAAGACAGCCATGCTCTGTATAGTAGCGACCACTGCTCTGAACTGGATTCTAGTTCTGACATCTACAACATACAGCTTTAGAAAAAAATAAGAGACCACTGCAAAATCATCACTTTTTCTGATTCTACATTTATAGGTATGTGTTTGAGTAAAATGAACATTTTTGTCTTATTCTCGAAACTACTGACAATATTTTTCCCAAATTCCAAATAAAAACATTGTTATTTAGCGCATGTATTTGCACAACTCGACACATGGTCAAAATATGCAGTTTTTCCAGACCTCAAATAATGCAAAAAAAAGTTCATATTCATTTCTAAAAAAACACAAAATTAATGTTGTAACGGGAAATGTTGATAAATCAATATTTGGTGAAATAACCTTGATTTTCAATGACAGCTTTCACATGTCTTGTTTCTCCACTGTTGCTGTTGGATGACTTTATGCTCCTCCTGACATA
>JAPTGZ010000005.1:10355928-10369441 GCA_029814645.1 Fowleria isostigma | reverse complement strand
ACAAATGTACCTTTAGTTGTACCAGGCATTAAAATGAACAAGAAATTGAAGAAAACATAGGGTGGTCTAATAATTATATCTGCAACTGCTTCAACACTCACACTAGAAGACAGAATGTTATGTAACTGAAACATCCTTTGACTACTTCAACTTGTCTGTAATAGACACAGTGATTGTAATTATTTGCAACATGGTAAATTAATAATGGGACGTAAGCACCAGGGAGAGCCGTGGAAGGAGAACGATGGGGGAGAGCAGTGGGGGAGTGCTTGTAGGTCATGTGCAGTCATGGTTGTGAAGGAAAAGCAGCGGAGTGACAGGTCTCCTCATCCTGGCTATCGTGTTGCCTCAGTCCTGCATGATACAACAAGATGCTGGCCTCCCTCTCAAATGCCCCCATGACTCTGGCCCCACTCACTTACTCTTAAAGAGACACGCCTCCTGTTCTTACTAGAGCTGTGAGTGTGATCGCATGGCTGTATTTGCAACAGTGGGGGTTGAATGTGTATGAGGTGTGTAGAGGATATAAGTTACCAGAGCAGGTAAGCACTAAAATGAATCCTTATTTACTAAAGGAGACGATGCATGTAATTGTCAGGAATTCTTTATGATTGGAAGGTTCCTGAGGGTTTGAAGTCACATATTCTCATGGTTATTATTCATTAGGAACTTTGTTAATTTCATCCTGCTGTGCTGTGTTCTAGTTACTAGGATGTAGGTAAGCAGCAGACCACACTTGCCTCTATACAGTACAACAGCATGGAGAATGCTCTTAATAAGAATTTAATGTGATAATAATATACAGTTATTTTGCACTGCTGGCACACTGGTTCCTTACCAATTATCTAGTGTTGCAACTTCAAAAGTGCCGAACTAGCAGTGCTGCATATTTCTGAAATTGCAAATTGCAAATATTTCACACACAGCTTTAAAGTGTTTCACAGGCTCTCAAAATCAGTGATGTGCATTAACCGGTTTGGCTGGCTATGCCATTTTGAGAGGGTAGTCAGGTGCCTGAAGCCTGGAAACAATGCTCTCCACTCTGTTTGTGTTGTGATGCTTTGTTATGGCTTTGTTCTGCTCTGTTTGTCCACTCAGTCTTTTGAGGAGTAGACCTCAATCACTGGGCTCTGAGAAACACTCTCTCTCTGCTCTCCTTCTATCTGACAGGTCTGCGAAGTATAGTTTTGCCAAAAAAACTAGGCCACAGTATGATTTCACATTTGTTACTTAGCCAATAGCATGCAGCCTGTTTCAATGTGCATCTATTTATCACAGAATCCCACAGGCATTCACTGCTCCAAATTTGTTTTTGCTTTAAATTTATCATAAACTACAAGAGGGCATTTTATTATGAAATGAAAAGGCCACCTCTTAAAGTGTTAACTTATCAAGACAGCAGCAAAGCAAAACCAGACACTCATAAATATTTTTTTTTATCGTTTCCATGATCTTCCTGTAGAACCTGCACAATAACAACACAGATGTCAGGGCTAGAAGAGGGATCTTCAAAGCTATATGAAAGATTTTCACTACACTATTAAACAAATACTTAACCTGATGAGAAAACGGCAGGCTACACAGCCAGAGGCGCCAACTTGTACTTTGAATAGAGAAAGATACCTTTGGGCACAAGGAAACATTCATTGTACTGTATCAGTTCCCTCTTCAAATTGTGGAGTTTACTTTCCCGAGCTTGTTTCTGTGTGTATGTTTGACCTTGATTGTGTGTGTAAAGAGTGGCTGTGTGTGCGCAGTGGTGTTAAATGGGTAGGCGTGGTCGACTGACATCTACTTTGGCACAGAGTCTATGGTAACGCAGGACTGCAGATGGGGAGAGCAGGGGTGTGTGAATGTTAGGAGCAGAAAATTAAAAATGCAGTGTACACAGAATAAGTGAAGCAGGGCAATGGTCGAGTAGAAGGAGAGTAAGAGTGTTGCTTGCATTGCTGAAGGAAAGGTAACAAACTTCATTTGCAATTTTTTTTTTTTTTAAGTCTTTCAAAATTAGGTTATAGGAAACTGACAATTCTATCAAGTCTTAGTTGCATAAAAAAATATGGGTCAACTTAACACTGGTAATAAGATAGGCTCTAGGTGTCACCTGCAAGGCTGACTAATTAATATATTACACGTCATCTGTTTGATCTGTACACAAACAGAATTGTACAAGGTACACAGTGTGGTTATACTGTATGTGTAAAGGCTTACTGGTCTAGAAGTTTCAGTCTAATAATAAAACTCCTGGAGAGCAATGCACGAAGGGTACATCAAATAGTGACTGCAAGCAAACAAATTAAAAACTGTAAAGTCACAAACTTTCAGCAGAACTACCTCCATTGTCAGTACTATGAGAATAGTCTCCCAGCTTCATACTTACACACAGACATGAAAGTGGTATCTCGTGAAAGAAAAATGAGCTAAATGATTCCACTTACGTAGTTGTTAATTATAGGACAGAAAGTGATGAAACCACTCTAATCTGTGTTGGACCTGCTATTCATGCCTGTCTTCTCTCTCATGCTTTGGCAGACTCCGAGGCCTTCAGCTGTGTGGGAGATATCGCATCGCAGAAGAAGTAGAAAAGATTTTATCAAGAAGATCAAGTGAAACAGGCCAAATATTGAGCTGAAGTTGATTGTTGCAGTAGCTAAACCAGGGAGAAGCAGCACAAGAGCCATGTGGGAGGAGAGTGAAGTGGTTTTGCTGTTCACACACACAAAGTCCAAACACTTTTCCCACTGACAAACATTGTACAATCCTCAGCCCCCCTCCATAGCTTTTCTTCAGGGGGAGTCCCTGCTATGAACCCCAGCTCCCTTGGCTTCAGCAGGCAGTCCAACCTCAGTGCCAGGCGCCGTGTGGGCATCCCACAAGTCTGGGTTCTGCCCACACAGGACTCACAGACTGCCCCTGAACAAAAAGAATGAAATACTCCTGAGTCACTCCTCTGTGTGGTGGCTCCCTTTTCTAGAGTTAAATTGGTCTGCTGTGATTTTTTTTGTCTGGCACCTCTATAGAAAGCCACACACCGTAGTTAAAACCCCCCCTTCAACTCCACCATACCCCACTTGGAAACCAATTTGTTATAATTTGCTCCCCCATCAAGCAGAAGCACGAGTTCGTTTGTGTTTAGCACGTGGTGGAGGACCATGGGATGCCGTCAGAGCTCGGAGGAGAAGGAGGCTGCTCGGCGCTCGCGGCGAATTGATCGCCATTTGCGCTCAGAGAGTCAGCGGCAGCGGCGTGAAATTAAGCTTCTGTTGTTGGGCACCAGCAACTCTGGCAAGAGCACCATCGTCAAACAGATGAAGATCATCCACAGCGGAGGCTTTAATCTGGAGGCCTGCAAGGAGTACAAGCCCCTCATCCTGTACAATGCCATCGACTCACTCACACGCATTATCCGTGCCCTCACCACCCTCAAAATCGACTTTCACAATCCTGATCGCGCCTATGATGCCGTTCAGCTCTTTGCTCTCACGGGGCCTGCTGAGAGCAAGGGAGAGATCACGCCAGAATTACTAGGGGTCATGAAACGTCTGTGGGCAGATTCAGGGGTCCAGGAGTGCTTTCAAAGATCCAATGAGTACCACTTAGAGGACAACACTGCCTACTACCTGAACGACCTGGACCGCATCTCTGCACCCGAGTACATCCCCACCGTAGAGGACATCCTTCGATCCCGTGACATGACCACCGGCATTGTGGAGAATAAGTTCACCTTCAAGGAGCTCACTTTCAAGATGGTAGATGTGGGTGGACAGCGCTCAGAGCGAAAGAAGTGGATCCACTGTTTTGAGGGCGTGACTGCAATCATTTTCTGTGTCGAGTTAAGCGGCTATGACCTCAAACTTTACGAGGACAACCAGACGGTAAGATAAATCTTTTTCAAAGGCGAACACACACACTCATATTTGATGTGTTTCATCTAACTGAATCTATGCACATACACTGTACCAACACATGCATGACTGTAGCAACCAAACAAACAGAGGAAGAACATGGCAGGTCACGACACAGTGAGCATGGATTTTACAGATTTTCTTTCTCAGTTTTTTCTCCATTTATGAAAGTTCGAGTTTGTTTCTCAACAGATTAACCCATAAAGACTCAGCGCAACTTCTGTCAGTTCTAAAATAAAATTTTCTCTATCTAACCATTCTTAAATGATTTATCAGCATTTATTTATGATAGTATCCTCCGTATTTTGCATTCTATCAGTAAAAATCTGGTATTTTCCTGTATTTAATGCTGCATTCCAGACATGTTTGAGCCCGTACGTCACGACTTCAAGACACGACTCATGACTTCGCAGCGTTCCAAGCAAGTCGCGCCAAACTGCCTGAGGACAAGGAACTGTGATAGCTAGATGAAAACAGACCGCACAGGGCTTATGCTCATTTACAGGTCTTTCTATGACCAGAACTGCTTGCTCCTCACTTATTTCAGGGAAACAGGAGGAAAAACGATGCATAAGGCAAGAGAAACTGTTGTACCTTTTATCTTACGTTATTTTGGATATGTATTTGGTATTAATTCATTCTTGCACTCAATAGACTAAAAACTAGCTAACGCTAGAGTAGCAGGTGATTATACATAAACTTTGCAGAAAAATTATGTTAGATAAATTATGTTACCTTGTGTGGCAAGGCAAAGAGGGCGGGCTTCAAACCCCAGACTCCCGGGTGATAGACACGCGTGCTAACCCGTCAGCCAAAGGGATATCCCCTTGATCAAGTAGCCAGCGTGCATGATCAATTGGAGGCACAGTGACAGGACCCCCCACTGTCACACTTGTTTTAATAAACAATTTGTATAAACACCACACCCATGAGGGCCACCATTGTTGACACCATTCCAGTGCATTTTAACTGGTAGAAGGTTGAAAAAACACAGGTAATGGGTTGCCTGGAATGAAGCATAATTTACTGATGGTGTAGATGTTCAGTAAAGTTGAGGGCTACTATATCAAAAATGGAGAAAACTGCTACAGTGATTTTTATATATTATTAATTTAACATAAATCAAGTGTTTCTTCTATCTGTCATTGATCCAACTCCATGGGTTTCACTTATGAAGCAATGTTGTAGAAGATGACAGTGTTTACACAGTAGCTTTAGAGCCTCGGAATGTCCACACGGGTCACATCTGATGACCACCAAAAGATGGCAAACTGCATTTTACACCAATTATTTTACACGTATTGATAGGATTAGTAGATCAACAGGTATTAAACAGTTTAGATCAGTACATGCTTTCAGTCAATGATGGATGATTGGATCTTTATGGGTTAATCTGTATGATAAAAATGTATAAATCATGAAATTCCCAATATATACAAGAAAATAACACATTTATTTCTTATTGTTACCACATCATTTCTTCTTAACACTGGAAGTAAAGCCACCTGCAATGTGTCAGTTATACTAAACTAGATACAATCAGCGTATTCTTCTGAGAAACACAACAAAAACAAATCTATGCTACTGCTGTGTCATTTCCTGCTTGTACTTTCCCGTCTATATTACAGCACAAATGCTTTCGGAACACAGATGAAGGGACTTTTTCTTTTGTTTTTTTCATTCATAACATTTGCCGACAACATATTTAGTCAGATAGTGGTTAAAAACACGGTACTAAAATGGCTCAGGCTTAGATGCAAGTTTGCAAAATTTCAATGTATGAGAAAACCATAACCTAAATGTATTGTGTATTTGATCTTTTCTGATGGGGGGGGTGATGATGATGGAAATGCATTAGAAAGCACTGACTGCTAATTTTGAAGCACAGTATATGGACCAGCTACACGTTAGACTCTATTTTAAGTTTCACATAAATGAGCCTGTGTTTTAATATGGTATTGCATAAGGTAAGGTAATTGTTAAATACCGTCTCCCCAGAATCTCCACAGGGTATCCCCAGCCATTCACTGTATTCATTTTATTCTCACCCTAAATTACATAGCTTGTAATTCCGCTCCAGTTTATTCATTTTTTTTATGTCTGTAATAAACAATTTGAAGGGGTCTTATCCAAATTTTACAGGTCTTATCCGAGGTTCTTTGGCCGGGGGCAATACCAGACTGATTTAGCAGCAATGGATGAAATCTATTTACAGTATTGAGCCTTAATGTAGTAATAACCAAAGCCATTTCATATCAGCCTGAATCAAGAGAGAGGTTTGTGTTTGTGTGTGTTATCTTTTGTTCATGGTTTTGGAATTTCAGGGATTTCCTATCCATAGTGTATCCATGTTTTTATCTCTGTGTTTTGGAATGGTTGGGTAGTTATTGTTTGTGCAAATGCATTCATGATAATGTAAGGTTAACAGTATATTCTGTACTATTTACTTTTTTGCTCAAGACCAAATAGGAGGGTTTTTTGGACATTTTTCCCAGAGAGATTTCACTATCATTTTTTTTCTTTGAAGTCTTTACTCCACAGAAAACTAACTCAGGATAGTACAAAGAAGTCTTTTCTCTGAGAAGTGAACTGGCCTGATTATTCACGAGTTGCTCAGATAAAGTGTATCCTGAGTTTACACTGCACCAGGTTAGAACATGAAATCAATTAGTTTTATAGGTTAAAAATAAAGTAAGAGGAGAAAATGCAGAATGGTGTTAATTGAGTTCACAGAATAAAGTGTGAGGTTGTACCTGTGAGAATTAGCAGATTGTGAAGGCACTGTGTTGCAAAGGGAGTTCACAGGTGCTAGAAAGAAAAAAAAACAACTTTTATAATTCCACAATAGAGAAGAAAGAAGAAAGCAAGGGATCAAAAGTGCCTGATAGGAAAGAAACCCTGACATTACCAGAGCCATCCTGTCTCAGAACATGTTACGACTTTACAGCTCTACATTATCCAAGAAGCATTGCATTCATTGGCCAGGTCGTCATTGAAAATGAAAATTGGTTCTCAATTGACTTACCTGGATAAATAAAGGTTAAATAAATTGAGCTGAGGTAGCCTTTTTGTTCTTTAATGGTTAGTATCTTGGACTGCGTTGGTTTTATTTGATGAGCACACACTAAGAAAAAAAATTGTGAAGGACTACCTACATCCACAGGTTTATGTGCTTTGTTTATGTGCTAACTAAGCTAACCTTAAAGGTACCCTGCCACACGTATTTCATTACTTATATGGTAATGTCTGAAGTTCTACCATGGACACTGTAACATTTTTTGTGGAAAAAATGCCTTGGTTACCAAGTTTCCATCCATTCTAATGTGCTCTTGGTTACCAAGTTTCCATTCATTCTAATGTGGTATAGAAAGCCTGCTTGAAGACTCAGCTCAATTTGCACCAGTTCTCATGAATATTCAACATGCTAATCTGCTTGACTCTCTTTGGCTAACAGCTAGCCAATGTACATAGCACTTCCTTGAGCTGACAATAGCGTTTTACTTACAGTCTGAGTACTGGTCGGAAACTGCCATGATGGTACTGCTTCAGGTTTCAACAGTAACCTTATTGCAAAGCCTCTGCATTGTTTAAGTTCTGTTGGAGCATAGCGCACAAGAACGTTGATGTTCAGTCATCCTTGCTGTATACAAAAACTCACTGAGCTAGATGAATTCTGTGGGTGTGGTCTCACCTGGGTGAGTTCATGTATTATAATGAGCTCAGGCAGTAACAAGTCACACCGACCAGTTTTTCTAATCAGCTTGATTTCTCCACTTATTTCCTTTCAGTGTCAATAGCAGGCAGAGGAGGTAGTGGTTCATTTTCAAATTCACTACATAACAAAAACCCTTATGGACCAAACATATTTGAAAACTAGAAAAGCACTCGAAGAGCGCAGACCTGCGCCAAGTATGATACTTCCCCCCATATTGTGACTCACACCAAAGTAATGATCCTACATTTATTTGTATCAGTGCCCTGACTATTTTTGTGGAGTTATATGCACAAATGCCCAAAATGGTCCTATCTCCCAATGTTAAAGAATCATTTAAAAAAATTCTGGATCCAGGCGGTGATCCGGATCACTCCCAAAATCTAATTGATTGTTCCTTGTATCATTTCCATTATGTCCTGAAAATTTCCTCAAAATCTGTCCGGTAGTTTTTGCGTAAAGTTGCAAACAGACAGAGGAAACAGACTGCACGGCGTGCACTGCTCTGGTAACTGGCCCCTCCCCCTTCCACACACACACAGCTCATGAAGCAAAGGTAGCCCCTTATTAGGTATAAGCAGGTAAACAAACCACTGCATCTGTCTGTTAAAAAAAGAATACTAACTACAGTAAGAACTCCAAGTGTGTCACTTAATCTACAAATGGTGGCAAATGTAGTTTACCACCATCAGAGTGAGAATGTGAGAGTGAATAAATAATGGATCAATAACGGAAAGCGTGCCTTGAAAAGTGCTATATAAATCGAATCCATTATCATTATCTAATAAGCCTTAAACACTTTATGTATCATACAGTAGGTCTGGGCATTAAGGCCAAAAGTTTTATCATGATAAATCTGATTATATCAGTCATCACTGATATCATTTTTACAATAAATGTCAAAACCACAAATATATAATGGTCTAAAAATATGGTCTCATGTTACTTGTGAAACTTAACAGAATAAAAATGATACTAAGGTTGCACAAGACAAAAATATATAAAAGACACAAGATGAAAATGACTCAGAAATCGTAGCAGCAAAAATATACTCCTGATTTTATGAACAAGTGCTTATTTTTTTAATTATTATTATTATTCATATCAAAAGAAAATTATGTGAAAACTTGTTTGTGTTTTGAATGCTGTTTTAGCTAATAATGTAAATAAATTAAAGGGAAAAATCACCACTGTATTTAATTATATTTATCACAGGATTAAATACTCTATAAACACGTATTTTCTGTACTAATACATGGTAAATATATAATAAATGTTCTAAATATATTGGTGTATGTATTATATTATGTATTTTACAATATTATAATATTGTTGTACACCTACTGAGCTGGGGTTTCTACTATTATGAAGGTTTTTTCTCTGACTAGAACCAGGGGTCAGAGTACAAAACAGAATATAAATTACTTTAGTGATGATATGTGGTATTGAGCTAAACACACAAAATGTAACTGAATGGAACAAAAAAAACTGTATCGCAATAAATATTATGATTCAATTATTGGCCAGAACTATTTCAGAGTATTTCAGATATGCAGTCTCTGCTGTTGGCTTTCTTTTAAAAACAGACATGTAGTGTTATTCTTTCAATTGGAAAGTTTAAAAAAAAGTAATCAAATGATTGCTTGTGCATTCTCTAAAGGGCTGAAACTATTAATGGCAAGACACTATTACAGCATGACTGAGGCATGATGTCACTTACCACTGAGTAAAGACAAATATTAGCTTTCTCAAAATGATAGTGCAAAAATTTGATTCAGCATAAATCAGTGGCACTAGTGGAGCATTTACAAAATAGGTTTCTGTACGGGTGTATATAAGGCTGTAAGCTACATTTAATTGTAGCCTTGTTACTGCCGGCTGATGGCTAATCACACTGAGTTTCTGCAATGGGGACAAATGAGCACATACACAAGGTTATGGATGTTGAATCAAGGCAGCCACTGGCAAACTACTGTGGTGGCTCGGTTGTGTTTTTCATGGTCAACTACCTGTTTCCCTTCATTGCACATTGTTAGAAAACCCACACCTTTATGATGAATTCCAGTGTCTATGTGGATTATCTCTGTCTATTATCTTTATTATCTTTTCAAATGTTATTGTTTGTTTGTTTTTTTTACAATTTTTCCCCTGTTTTTGTTTTTAATATTCAAAAAAAAAAAAAAAGTTCATATTTTACAGCTAAGTCATATGTAGAAACACTATTTAAGAATGACTAAAGCACACGGTATATATGACATCAATGTACAGAGTGAAGTGACCATATAGGGCTTCTTAATGTAGCACACACAGAGAAGAATGTGTGAATTTTAAACTTAATCAAATGATGTAATCACACCATATACTTATACAAAAACAATGCAACACTTATCTTACTGGATGAGATCCTGCAGTCATTTGTGGCTTAGTGTGGGCTCAAAAAGCTTCATGCACATTCATTAAATGGATGATGTCCTGGCATACAAATGGCATTGAGAATATCAGGCCACACCCTAATAGATCCAGAGGAGTGTTAGGCAGAGAGTAGACACATACGCTGCTGTTGAGGCACAGTTTACACTGTAGACGGAGGATAATGACATCTCCAGAAGGCTCCACGGTGCATTCCAGTGCACTGTCAGCTGACACAACACTCCTAAACAGCTGTTAACCTAACACACAGCCTAGTCCCTACATGCTTATTACATCTGCAATGAGACAAAGGAAATGAGTTTTTTCTATGCCATTCATGTCTTTTTATTTGTGATTAGGGCTGCACGATTTTGGACAAAAATAAAATCCCGATTTTTTCCTGTAAAAACTCGATTTTCGATTTCGATTTTTGGATCTACAGAAGAGAAAAAAATTCATCAGAGGTACACGCAGATCCGTGGACGTGTGTGTGTGTGTGTGTGTGTGTGTGTGTGTGTTTTGGAAGGGTGCGCGCAATCAGACTTTTTACTTGCACACACACACTGTAGTTTTGATTTTTGTGTGAAATTGAAATTTCCATTTGTCTGTATTGCTCCTTAACGCACCACTAGCGTATGTTATGTGACCACCGAAAAAGAGACAGAAAAAGGCACACAGTGTGCACGGAGCTTAAGAGTACATAGTTTTTTCTACTGTGTGATAAGATCTAAATTTACCTTTTTGTTTTAATAAAATTTTTTAAATGGAATACGTCTCTTGTCATTCGCGTATGAATTGCTCCCACTCCTGTTTTTGGACACGAACGGACGACCACAATAGGCCACAGGAGTTCTACTGATGTAAGTCAGTGACAGGCATTAGTCATGCATGTGTGGACCAGATGAGTGATTATGAAGAGAATCGAAGCTGGGTGCAAGACATGAATGGCTGTGTCGGACGCAGCGCGTCCTGGACTCTACTGTGACTGAAGCCTGATTATGACCCGGAGCTCTGCTATGCACCGGACACGGAGTCCAACTATGAGCCAGAACTCTGCAGTTCCGTGATGCCATCACAGATATAAGGTCTGTTGTCATTACATGGAATTTTGTGAAAGACAGCTGTCACAGCTGGGAGGAAGAGCCTACGGTATCTGGGCGGCTGGAGGTGGAGGGCGGAGGGTGGAGGGCGGAGACGTGCGGCTCGGAGACGTGAGAGACATAAAATTGATTTTACGATTACCCCGTTTTAAAAATCGTCTCAATGAAAAAATCGGATATCGATTTAAAATCAATTAATTGTGCAGCCCTATTTGTGATAAATACTAGCAGATTAAGGATACAATAGCAGTTTGGTTTTGATACAGAAAAATGATTTACAATCATCACTTAGTACAATGTCATTACAATTAGGTGTCATGTTCCAAAAATCACCATAACAAACACAACTTCACTGCTAAACATAAGATTGTCAATATACACAAATTAAAATAGTACAGAAATGTACTATCCGAAAAATGCTAAAAACAAAAGACAGAAACGCACACAGTAATGCAAATAGTAGATACTGTTGATGGTAACCTCAGTTAAAATAAATACAGCTAGAAATTATTTTAAAATTATTTTGGCCAAAAATACACAAGAGATCTATGCTGGAAAAATCTGATGTCCTGCCTGTCGCTGGAGGCCTCATGCAGGCATGACCTATGAAAGCAATTGCCCTATAGATTATTGACTTAAACCTCCCATGCAGTAACATGACACTAATTTGCAACAAAGCAGGTATACAGCCAATGTAGCTGGCCAATATTGTACCTATCGCAGTGGTATCGGCAATGTGTTAAACCTCACTTCTCATGCCTGCATTGTTCCGGGAGCTACAATTTTAATTAGTTCAGGCTAATTTAATTAGTTTTACCAGCACTGGCTATTGCCAATTTCCTTCCGGCCAAACTAATATTTATTTTTTTTGTCACAGTAAAAATGCAGGTCAGGTTAGAAAACCTTTTTCTCTTCATGTCAGCACAATATGAAGCTATGTGCAAGTACACAAAAACCCAGAACTAAATGTCCAAAAACTATAGTGACATACTTATTTTTTTCATGAGCATGTAAAGAGGTTTCAAAGGTCCAGGTTCCAGAGGTTATTATGTTCAAAAGGATTGATTAAGGAAGATGAAGGAGGCATGGTTTTCAGCATTTATTCCACAGATCTTTGAACCCTCATTAAGGATTGTGGGAAATGTATATATGGTGATCAGTGATTAAAGGCTCCAGACGACAGAAAACTGAACTGCCTGGTGTACATTCCCTAAACTGTTTGTGTTACACTGAATGTCCTCATTAGACGGCTGTGTGTCTTTTAAATAACAATGGCTTATCGTGCCCAGTCATCATCTCAGTCATCTTACCCTTCAATGCTTTATGCAATGTCAAAGACACAGGAAACAAACTTCTCTGCAGCAGAACAACACCCTGTTCAGTTTCAACGCACCAGCTCACACAAGACAGGAAAATACACCATAATAATTACAGTACAACATTTACCCATCAACCCATTCCCTGATGCATTTTCCCTGTCCCATCCCTGTCTTCATAATGAATCGTTACCATGGCTACTGTTGCTTAGCAACAGGCCAGTCAAATGCTCCTAATCCTGCACTGCTGACAGTGAGCTGTGACTAGGGAAGAGAGGATGAGATGGGGAGTGGAGGGGAGAGGAGAGGAAGGGTTGTACAACAAACAGTGGCACCAAGAGAATAGATATGAAATGTATATGTGCATGCATGCGTGTGTTTTGTGCATGCATGTGTATGTGTATGTGCATGTGCATGTGCATGCGTGGTGCAGGTTTAGATGCCATAGCTGAGGACGAGAAACTGCAGTGAATATCTTTCTTAGAGTATGTGAGGTGAAAATAAAGTGTGTAAAAAAAAAAAAAAATTGAGCTTAATGGTTTATGATGCCAAACATCAAGGCAGAACTGGCAGCATCAGGTCATTGTATATTGAATTATTTTTAAATTTAGGAATATACTAAAGGTGGAATTGATTGCCTGTCAGATGAACAGAGCTAAGAAGATTGCTTAATGCTGTTTTCTTACACAAACTGATCAGTGTCTTTAAAATGATTCAGGAATTTTTCTCTCATACTCAGCAACACCATTTCAAGAACTTAATGGGTTATTAAAAGCACTAGTATTGTGTCATTTAATTGCTTTGTAGACATAAGGGGGTTTTGAAAAGGAAATTTTCAGGAAATTAAATAAAACTGTTCAAGGACACAATGGATTATGTCATGCTATGGGTCAGTATTTTCTTCAATAGTTTATACATGCTCACATAAATTGTAGGGACATTTCTCAAAGGATGCATACTCTATATGGATATACAGTCAAACCTGGATAAGACGACCACTCAAGGGACCATCAGAAAGTGGTCTTCTTACGTAGGTGGTCTTCTTACAGAGGACCATCCCTTGCCCCCCCC
>JAPTGZ010000005.1:10331395-10352736 GCA_029814645.1 Fowleria isostigma | reverse complement strand
GTTCATCGCAGGGCTGACATATAGAGACAAACAACCAGTCACTCTCACATTCACACCTATGGACAATTTAGTTTAGCAGCTAATGGCAAGGCAAGTTTATTTGTATAGCACTATTCATACACAGGGTAACTCAAAGTACTTTACAAAGGCATAAAAAAATCAAAGAAAAAGCAAGACATTGAAATTATATTAAAATCAAAAAAATTTTAAAAAGACATTAAAATTACCAGAGATAAAACAAGACTTTAAAATGCATTCACAGAATAAAAGAAAGACATTCATTGTATTAAAATCATACATTAAAATTAACATTGTTGAATTGTTGTAGCTCTAATGTATTTCATTAATGGCATCAGTTATCATAAAACCTATTGGACTTGTGGGAAAAAAAAGACATGTGGTATATAAGTTAGTCCTAATGGCAACGCAGCAACAAGTTACTATGAAGGGTGGGATGATGTACGACAGTAAATTCATTACAGGCAGTTATATTGACAAGTCAAACTGCATCAGTGAATGTGTCATGACAAACTTTAAGGTTAGAGCCGTTTGTCTTCAGTGTAAACACACAGCCTGCCAGCGGTCTTTGTCCCTACATCACCATGATTCACAAATGTCATATACAGTTATATAATTCTCCACGGTGCAAGGAGACGCTTCTGGAATGAGTTAAATTCCTGTTGCACATTTGTGTTGAGCCTTGTGAGTAATGTTTTTGCAGACTTGGACTGAATGAGTGATTGTACAAGAAGTAATCAGAGGTGATTGTGAGAGTTCAAACTCAGGTCTTCATTTGTCTGTCTCTGTTGACATAACACAGAGCAGTACCTTTGGCTAGTCAGCTGGAGAACTGGAGTGTGTGCTGGTTGACTTTCCACCTCCACCTATTCTGTTTTCATTTTTATCCTCAAATCGTGTTGTGACCTTACATGGTCTATTTTTCTCTCATGGGTTTTGTCAAATCACATGATCCTGCTTCTGTGAATGGGGTCTGAATGTGTAATAAATTTCAATTACTGTGGCTGTTGCTTCAAAGCATCTACAGTTTTTTCCAGCCTGTAAAACCATGTCCACATGCTTTGATTTTCTTTTAATGTAATTTTCTGTCTTTTTCGCGTCCACACAGAGCCGTATGGCGGAGAGCTTGCGCCTGTTTGACTCCATCTGCAACAACAACTGGTTCACCAACACGTCGCTTATCCTTTTCCTCAACAAGAAGGACCTGTTGGCTGAGAAGATCAAACGTATTCCTCTAACAGTGTGCTTCCCTGACTACAAAGGTCAAAACACCTATGAGGAGGCAGCTGTCTATGTGCAACGGCAGTTTGAGGACCTCAACCGCAACAAGGAGACCAAGGAGATCTATTCGCACTTCACCTGTGCCACTGACACCAGCAACATCCAGTTTGTGTTCGATGCTGTCACGGACGTGATCATCCAGAACAATCTCAAGTACATTGGGTTGTGCTAGGACCTGACATTGGGTTGGGGTGGGGTGGGGGGTAATGCGGGCTGCTTGCCAGCAGTTGGCCCGCCATCAGGCTGGATAAACATAAGGCATGTCAGTTTGCCTGATGGTTTATCTCCTTGAGGAGGTGCAACAGTGAACTGCAAAGGAATGAGGTAGAGATGTGGTCAGCATGGACAATACTGTAGATCCAACCAACCAAGATGGTCCATGGTCAAGATGGGAATTTACCCCAATATGTTTGCACTGAATATGAGTATGCAGAGACACCCAAACACATGCACACACAAACACACACAAATTTTTGTTTGCTCACACACCAGATCTTTGGATCAACAGTAAAGCACTTGTTTGACAAGGCAACACTGGAAATTTTAGACAGCTATCCCTACCTGCCTGCCAAACCAGAGACTGAGTTGTAGGTCTTTACTGGTGGTTTCCAGTTACTTTTGTCTCCTTTATTTTATTTGCCTGAGTCAATTAATGCTGCATTACAAGAAGAATTCTGACAAAATCAATGTTCTCTTTTGGATTTTCACCCTAATAATGGTAAAACAGTGAGTGCACCTGATGTGATGTGGAGAGAGCCTGTATGCCTGGGAAAAAAAAAAAAAATGTCAATAGACATGATGTCACAGGGCTTCTGCCTGAAAGAGGAAACTGCCACAGTCTAAAACCGAAGTGAATTTTTTTTTTCTACATACTATTTCTGTTTTCCCCACAGTCAAATCTCTGATCTTATTATTTTCCCCTCTGTTTTTTTTTGTTTTTGTGCTTAAAAAAACTATTTCTCTAAAACCTGTCTTTTGTAGCAGGTCACTGACTTCTAGTACCAGAAGAGTGTTACACTCAGCAGAGTCAAAAGTATTCTTAATGATCATTCCAGTTTCCATCAAGAGACAAAACAGTGCCAAGATCAGATTGTAAATAAAAACAGATCCCATCCATTATGTTATTTTTTTTTTTTCTGTTTTTATGGATAAATACATTCAAACATGCATGATTTTGTTACTTTGGGATACTAATATATTTTATTTGGGATTATGTTTCTCTTTTCTTAGGTTTAAATAATATATTCCCAAAAATATATATAAAAGTCAAACACTGTGTACGATTGTACAGTTACAAGAGAGGAATATATTGAAAAGAGTTATATCAATATAATAATGGTGATGATGATAATGTTATGATGATGATAATGAAGATGACAATGATGATGATGACTGTGGTGATGATGACTTGATGACAAGGAAAACAACGTTAGCATGAGATGATGTGGCTCAAAGGAGAACAAGACTGTAGAAAACATGAAAATGAAAAAGCAAACCTTCAATCTTCCTTGCATTATCTAAGTGGAAAATTGTTAAAGTCAGTCAGTATGATGTGTAAATATACTGTAAGGTACACTCTGTTCAAACAAATGAAAATAAAGGTTGAGTTGGCATACTATAAGTGACAAAATGAGAGAAAGAGAGAGAGAAAGAGAGAGAGAGAAAGAGAGAGAAGGAGGGAAAACCCGACTCCACTCCTCCTCTTTACCCTTTCTTTTCAGTGAAGAGAGTGATTTGCAAACAACTCAGCTAAGGGCTTCAGGCTTGACTTTACAGGATGTCCACTTCAACAAAAGACAAAACAATTTAAAAAGAAATATTAAAAAGGACAATAACTATGAATAAAACAATTTATGCAAATTTCTATGGTGTAGTAAATGTGTTTTTGGGTGGTGGTTGTGTCAAATGTGCTTTACATTTGTTTGAAATGTTCATTATTGATGACCTGCTCTGTGATTTAAAAAGAAGTTGCAGCCCTTAACACCACTTATCATGCTGCATCAAAATATCTACCACTTGGAATGGAACATACTGTCCAAACTCATCGCCTCTATCGTCAGTGTCCAAGATCATGACATAATAAGTGTTTGTCCTCGCCATACAATGTAGCCACTGGGGCAAGAATAATTTGAACATAAAGTATGCAATTAAAATATTCCTGAATGAACTTGGCCTATGTGTGAAGCGGGTACAGTGTACGTCCAGATTCCACTCTAATTAGTGTCTAAACCCTTGCTGACCCGACATGTTTGCTGGAGCAGACTCAGTTTAGCATTTGAAGAGTTAAATATACAAATTAGATTTAGTATTAACTAGATTGTGGCAGTGACTGTGCTTTTGGCAAACTTTAACCACTGCATAAAAACTGAGTAGGTGTTAGAAGAACACTTAACATGCTCTAAAAATCTGGTTTTTCAGTAGAGACAAGAGTCCTCCGAATCTGAGAAATATTCATGTTTGACAAGAAATGAAGCAATGGCTTTAATCAAATCTGAATGGGCTCAAACAAGGGTCAGTATGATTGTAAAATCTGCAGAAATTGTCCTGAGATACAGTAAGTACATGAAAACAATAAGACAAAGACTACATTTTGGCTGAGTTTTCACAGGTGAAAGAAGGAGTACCTGGAACAATGAAGTGCATACTTTGTTTTCTTTTGGAGTTTTTGTTACATCAGTTGTTGATGTGGTTTATTTGTATGTAATGTTCTATAAATGCACATTTTACTTTGTTAAAAGGTTCACAAAGGATAGCCCACCTAGCCATCCTCAGTTGATTCAATACTGACAAAACAGTCTGGAACATAACAGTCTGTTCACTGTTTATTATGCCTGATCTATTTAATACCGGACCCATCGCAAGTCTTGGGGACGGGTGTTTAATAATGCGTCATACACGTTGACTTCTTTTTGTCACGAGTCAAAGTCAGCTCCAAGTCTGCAAATCTCTTTATAACTGTTGTCGGTTGTTTGTTTCAAAAATAAGGTTTGAATTACAGATTACTAGGGGTGTAACAAAGTTTCACAAAGTGATGACGAATGACAAAGTAACATTCAAGATACACAAAATAAAATCAAGTTAGCAAAGTTTCAAGACTGCAAATTGGCACTGAGACTGATGACTTCTGACCCTCTGGCCGACTGTAGCAGCGCTGTCACTTTACGTGAAAATGGAGGAAGATGAGAAAATAGTGGCTGCTTGGGACACAACAGCACTCAGGAAGACCATGTACCATTTGGTATCATTTGGCACACCCTGCTGCAGCCTCGGCTTGGACCTGTCTCTCTCTCAGCGCATGGCATCCCCGCCCCTCAGTAATAGACAGCGCACACAGAAGCATCTTTACACTCAACACACTTACAATACCAACCGTGACACGTTATTACAAGGAAATGCATAAGGTAGATCAGAAAAACATGCATGAGGTATCATTTACAACGGCACCACAAAGAGAAGCTCCTCCCACTGCCTACGAAGACAAAAGTTTTCATGAAATTGTCATTAATTTTTAAGAAATAATAAAAAGAACCAGTGAGATTGGTAAATTAAAATGTTTTCCTTCTTTTTTATAATAAAACAAAACACACCCACTCAATCATAGTGTCCAACTTTACAGTCAAATAGTTTTTCATCAAATTTTTTATCTTTATCGGGTGATATTCTTTAATCTTTATTTCATATCACATGTATTTTGTATCGTTTCGTGAGTTTTGTTACATCCCTACAGATTACGCCCTGTAATCTTAAATTTCCAACAAAATTGTCACATTCATCTAATCTGTGATTGATTCTGTGATATGCCTGTTAGTCCCGACTTCATATTTAGATTCAAGCCCCGCGATTCCAGACCATTTTCTCAGTATTGAATAAACTGAGGAAACAGGATGGCTGGCCAGGCTATCGCAAAGGATGACATACAGCCAAACCAAAACCTTTCATATTAACCCTTATTTGACCCCATAAACATGAAGCCAAAGCCATTCTAATACCTGTTCAGAGCATTTAGTATTTTCCATGTGTCAGATGACTGTAATGTGGACGTGCACTGGTTTGTGAATATGTCCTTTACAAAACAGGAGCCACACATGTAGCATTTATGCACTGTGTGGCTGATGAATTCATCTTTTATTATATTTTAGCTCACTTTACATCACTGTCTGAAAAATGTCTGCAAGTCACACCAGTATTCTTTTGTGGATTGATTTTAGCAACAGTGGGAATTTGTTTGAGAGATGAACATAAATAAAATCCACTGCTGAGATGGGAGAGTTCTGCTGAAATCATGCCTTGTGACTGTCATGTGGTAAGACTGGGTGCCAACAATAAAAATGACTGAGTTACAGAATGGGGAGGATAGTTGTTGCAAATGCTCACTATTCATTCATTCAAATAAATCAAGATGAAGAGAAATCTTAGATACTAATGGAGTGTAAACGGAGACGTCATGTCCTGGAACCGAGGGCTGATCAGTCACAAGGTGGTGCTGATGCTTCAATGAAGGTATTAAATGGCACAACACTCGTTAGAGGTTCAGTGTGTGTTATTTAGTGACATCAGATGGTGAAAAAGAAGACTGCAACTCACTGAACCCCCCCCAAAGCTCCTTTGGTGGCCACAAAAAATGTGAAAATCCCTTAGAGCTTGTGTTTGGTTTGACCACACGCTTAAGAAAATATTAACTCTGACACAAACTCAGATCATTTATGCCACATTTCCACTCTGTGGTACCAGCTCGACTCAACTCAACTCAACTTGGCCTTTTTTATGTTTCCATTACGTAAAAGAACCTGGAATCTGGTACGAGTTTTTTTGTATCTACTTGGCCGAGGTTACAAAATGGGGGAAGAGACATTAAAATGTCTTGTGTGTCTGCGTCATTGTGTCATCAATGCACGGCCTGCCGTTTAATAAAAAACTGATTCGGAAGTTTACAGTAAATATAGTGGAAGGATAATCCATGATGACAGCCCACAAAACAACATTTCTGTATTGTTAATGAAAATATTCAGCATCAACTTGACAGGACAACATGTAATGAGTGAGTTTATCTGCAATTCTCTGGGAAAGTTACACGCAGCATCGCTATGACGACCAGGTACACTAAAATTGGTAGTATCCTGTAATGGAAACGGTCTCCGGGAATAGTCCCTGATACATGAGTCGAGTCAAGCTGAGCCGGTACCATGTAGTGGAAACGTGGGTTTAAATGACAGTAATACTTCCTAATGTTATGTGTCACCTGCTATAAACAAAAAAGAGAAGAAGCCCATTCTGATCTACTGTAGAAAGATGACAGAGCAACAGGACAGACTCCGTGAGGTGACCCCCTCCAACCGTAGATATAAAAGACTCATTCTAAAGTAACAAAAACACAACAGCCCTTATGCAAAAACATTTACATATTCATCAGTGGTACAAAGGGCTTGTACATGAGTGCTGCATCAGATTCAGTTATTACCTGTTACCTCAGAAAACTGTGGCAAATCACTCATATGAGGCCTTTATGAACAAGTTTTACAAACGTAATTGTTTTTTGTCATGATTCTTCCTATCAATACCTTAGCAATACTAATAATAATAACATACCTATCAATAATATATTTTATTTCTGCGGTAGATACTACTACATTCTACACACTGGACCTAATAGTACGAGTAAGGTTCTCATAGTAAAATAGCTCCTGAAATCCAAAAAAATCAATAAAAACAAGAAAAATAGTAAGAATTAGAGGTATAACAGTACACTCGTCTGTAGCGAACTGTTTCCTGGGCCTTCTATACAATTCGGATGTGCACCGAAGGAATATATATAGCCTATGTGAAGAACACAAACACTTGTCTTAAGTTTCCACACAAATCTGGAAGCGGAATGCACACAGTATGAGCAGGGTGGCCGCAACTGGAACCCATGTGCAATATTTGATGTCCTAAACAGATGTCTCAGTGGTCCGCACACAATACACATGATAAACATGAACCAACACAGCAGCTCAGAGCAGCATCACAGGTACAAAGACCCTCCGTCTTCTCGAAGGTCTCCGATTTCGGAGCATTTCACTGTATAAAAATGTACCAAAAAAATGTAACAAACCAAAGACCCTTGTACCGAAAACGTACCAAACCAAAATGTTTCTGTACCGTTATACCACTAGTAAGAATAATACATAAATACATCTACTTTATTTCCAATTACTGTAGAGTGCAGTAGATTATTCAGGTAATACTACACATTTCACATAAATCAAACATATAATAAACAAGTCTACAGTCATGGAAAAAATGATTAGACCACTGTGTTTTCTTCAATTTTTTGTTCAATTTAATGCCTAACAACTAAAGGTACATTTATTTGGACAAATATAATGATAACAACAAAAATATCTCACAGTAGTTTAACTTAAGAGCTGATTTCTATCCATTTTCCATGGTTTTCTTGATAATAACCAAAATCACATAAGTTCTTACATCAATAGCTATGGAACTGTACTGACAACAGTGGTTTTAGACATTTCATGTTTTCTTTTGTATCTGTTTTAGTCACGAGATACACACAGGAGTTAGTACTTGATTGCATAACCATTGTTTTTGATGACTTTGGATGGTCTAATAATTTTTTCTGTGACTGTATTTAATGTTTGTCCATTACTTAGATACTACAATGGGAAATAATATAGTACTATCATAACTTCATCTTTAAATGTGTGCATAATTATTCTTTTGATATGATATTTACAGAAAGCCATCAGTTGTCCTAGTGGAGGAAAGGTAGGGTTTGCTAAATTTTCATGACTTTAACCTCAGACGGGCTTTTTTTTATGTTAGGTCCTGATCTTTCTATGTTTGAGATTTTAGAAAAGTCAGGAGAGTTACATCCATAGAAGATTCAAGGCCCTGCCAGCGTGACCTCACATTTGTCATCAGTATACAGACATCCAGGATCTAATAAGGCAAAACGAGTGGGAATATTTCTAAATATATAAGTATAGTTCACAAACAACCATGGGCACAAATAGACATACTTGGCTCCGTGAGGACAGGTCTGGACAATAAATATCTATAATACATGGCATGTTCCAAGGCCTCTGTCTATTTCTAGGCCTTGTGAATCAGAAAAAAAAAAAAAAAAAAAAAAGCAAAGAGGACAGATGTTTGCCCTTGCCCCTAGCCTCTCTGCTGACCCCCTTCATGTTGTTGAGCACACAACTAGGTACTGCATATCCTGTGATTCCTTTGCTTCCCCTTGTCCTCAGCTCCCCTCTCTCTTTTATTCCCTCCAGTTGACTCCTCGCTGTGTTTCCTCAGTGACCTCCACATTTCTACCTTCCTACTTATCCTCTCTGGACCTGCTCTGCTTTCGTCTAAGCTTGTCTTTCTGCTCCTGCCTGCTCCTTGGCTGTAAATTGCCTGGTAAATAAAATACAAAAGCCCTGTAGCTGGAGGAAAAAAAAACAAAACACAAGGCTGACTTTCTTGGAAGAGTTTTTGTGTCTGATTTTTGTCATATTTCTTTCTTTATCTGCTTTCAAATCCGCCATTCACAAGTCCAAATCCAGTCCTCTGCTTCTGGCCAACAGGATCCTGTCTCTATCCTCATCCTCCAGGCCCGCCTTAGATCTTTCCACTGATGCTCATTGTCTCCTTTATTGACCGCTCGAACATGTGCTTAACGTCTCCCTCAACCCGTCCTAAATGAAGTCCTAAAAAAATCACATGAGTGGACTTAACTGGTGCCCTCTTGAACCCATTCCCTTCTTCGTCTCCCGGACCACAGCAGCTGATCTGCTTTACTTCCTGACTGATATCATCAACTCCTCCCTGACATCTGGCTGTGAACCATCTGTCTTTGAATCCGTTATGCCACTGTTCTCACAAAACCGCCTCTTGACCCATCTGATATCCATTATACACTGCGATCCAGCGTTTCTTTGACACTCCCTGCTACGTGCTGCCTGCAGTTTTAGAAAAATAAAAACTGGACTTTAGTGTCTAATGCAGCCGTTATTAGTTCCATGAAAGAAAAATAAAACACGTGCCAAACATTAAATCATATTAATTCAGATAATATTTATTTTTCATTTTGGGTTTGCTTTAGGCCAAAACCTAAATAGTTATGACTTGATTGGGTAATAATAAGTGAATAACAAGTTATGTTTTTTATCTCAATATTGCACACAACCAGTGGGGAAAGGCTTAGACATACCAGCACGTGTCCTCGAATGCCTTAAAGATTTTCATTCTCTTCATCAACTTTACATTAAATACATTCTTTAGTGTAAAATGCATTAAACAGATGCTTATAGTAATTTGTTGAGGATCAACTAGTATTAATGGCCTCATGATTGAAAGTTTAAGGCTCTCTTCATCATGGCACTTTAGTTAGCAATGGTCATACAGGTAATTATGATTGTTATTTTCTGTTTGTGGAACTAGCAGTGAACAGTACAAGCCAATTAATAGTTTAAACTTGTTTGGGCCATTTTTTTGGCACTGACCATTGGAATATAAAATTATATGTCTGCCTTTCAGACTTCGTAAATAAATATTGCACCGAACAGATGTGACATAAATAAGTCAAAGTTTCAGCTATTGTGAAATTTATCGGCATCTAGTGGTAAATCTGCAGACTGAAAGCCCCTCTTTAGGGCAACAGTTTTGTCCATTCCAGGCTTTTGACTTCAGGGGATATTAACTCTAGTCCACACCTAAACATAGGAGGTGGTGGTATTGTACCTTAATGCTGGATTCCACCCAATATTGCAAGGAAAGTAAATGAAGACAAAGTCTGTTCTGAGCAACAGTAGAAACATGGGAGCAATGGGGCGGACTCCATAGAGGCAACCTCTGTAGAAATTAGTGTCTTGTTCAGGGTAGTGGAAACATAATGATTCTTATTTTATGATTCTACACTAAAGAAAACATAATTATGTCTATTATATTGCATTTCTGCAATTAGATCCCCCTAATCCCCCATAATCACCGGACCTTTAAATGTACAAACTTTACATCAAAATTAAAAGAAATGATTGCGATTGCAATATTCAAAATAATAAAGAATATAAGTTATGGTTTGCCTTTGCAACTAAATCCATGACCAAGAAGAAAGGTTTCTGTAAAGGGAAGACACTTCACTTACATGAAATGTTAATACTGCACAATAAGCTGTTCAATTTAAACAGTTGATGGCAGTAATTCTCCATTCAGATGGATGCTGTGTAGAAAATATTACATTTACAGTGACAAGAAAAAATATCTGAACTCTTTAAGTTTGTCAGTTTTCAGCATGAATTGGTGTTAAAATGTGATCTAATCTGCATCTAATTCACTAATATTGACAAACAAAATGCACTTAACTTAATGTCACACAGATAACCATATTTCATGTCATTGTTGTGTAGAAAACTAGAAAATTTAAAATGGTTCCCATAATTTTCTTGAAAAGAGGTGATGATGTGCACATTCA
This sequence comes from Fowleria isostigma, assembly GCA_029814645.1. Taxonomy (NCBI): domain Eukaryota; kingdom Metazoa; phylum Chordata; class Actinopteri; order Kurtiformes; family Apogonidae; genus Fowleria; species Fowleria isostigma. The sequence goes on along the minus strand of JAPTGZ010000005.1, from coordinate 10,341,977 downwards.
GTTGCTATAAGGTGCGCAGGACCAAAACAAGTGAATAATAAAAATAAGATGAGGTCCACACAACCTGTGAGCTACAGAGGATATTTATTAATATATCATGCGCGGACCTCATCTTATTTTTAATTTTTATACTTTTCATCCCACTGTAACCTATGTTAGTTTCATCCAACTGACTTAACATTGCGGATGACTTTTGTCATCAATTTTTTATCAAATCTGTTAAACCCGAGTCATAGCCTACGTATCACAAATCCATTAGTCTATCCGAGATTATGCACCTGAATTGCTTCCCTCACAGTGAAAAATTTTGAAGCAAATTCCACCATAAACACTCAGCGTGTTTACAAAACAAGCTGGTAGGTAACTCGAACTCCACTTCCCACAATTCACACCGTGACAAATTTCTGAAAATGACTGAGTTACTACCAGCTTGTTTTGGAAAAACGCTGAGTGTTTATGGTGAAGTTTGTTTTAAAATTGTTCACCGTGAGGGAAGAAATTTGGGTGTGTAATCACAGATTCATGGTACTACTTAGGCTATGACTTGGGTTTTACAGACTTGATGAAAAATCCGTGATGAAAGTCATCCGCAGCTTTAAAATGATCCCCGACTAATAAGGCATGTTGTCCTTAAACATTTCTTTTGTCATAATTATTAACATTGGTTCAAAAAAAAAAAAACATTCAAGGTTTTTGTTTTTATATATTTTGATTGAAAAGAATTTCACCAGTAGTGGTTGTACTAAGCAGGCTGATAACAAGCTCACAGCGGAATGAAGTTGTCTGTTCAGCCTTTTCAGGTTGAACCCGATCATACACGTACAGAGACAAAACGGATGGTGGTCGTGCGGGACCTGCTGCACTGTTTGTTGTAAAGAGCTCAACTTTATGTCAGCTGACGTCAAAGGTATTTTTTTACCTACAACTTACATATCAGTAGCCTGTCCAATTATCATTTCTAACACATATTATGGCATTTTATGACAGTGTTGTCCCTGTCCAACTGCATGCATTACCTTAGTAGTTATGGTCATATGTAACTGAATGGGTACAACAGCATTAGCGTTAGCATTAGCATCCCACTTGTACTGGTCCATCGGACATGCTCATCTGTGTTTACGCTGGTACGTATTAGTTAAACATTGAACACTTACAGCTGTTTGTAAGTGTTCAATGCTTCAGTGTTCAACACTTACACTTACATCTAAGGTTTACTGTCCGTTTCCTCATCTGTGTCCAGTGGCTATTCATCATTGTCAATGTCCACATCCACCTCCAATACTTGTGCACATTCGTCCAACATCTCCTGTTTTTGCCGTTTCCTCTCACCGGTCGCGGTTGTTTATGCTCCTTGTGAGTGAAAATGTTTGTCACTGCATCTGGCTTTAGCTGTCATTTATATTCCAAAGCACCAACGAGTCTTTAACCAGCCCTGGACTTTGAAAATGACTGGATTTCAGCCGCTGGTCCTGGTGAAGTTGTACTCCTCCACACATATTCCCATTGTTTCCTCCTTTTCTTGCTGTAGTTAGTGCTATCAGTTCCTTTTAGACTGGACATTACCACCAAAAGTCGCACGGTAAGTGGTCGTTTTTCTCCGTAAAAGAAGTTGTATGGTTGAATGTTACCTTCATGTTTACTGTAGTTTAATCTTGTGACATCATCGTCCCAGAATGCGATGCGCACGCAAAATGATGGCTGCTCACATTATGTTGTAGACGAGGATTTTTATAAATAACACACATAATTATAAATTTTTAGCTAATTTTTTTAGTAATGGAGTTCAGTCTTGGTATTTTAAATCCTATTTGTCTTTATAGTTGGGGATCCTTTTAACAGAAGCGAATGGAAATAATCAGAATCAGCTCATACAATCACAACCTGATAATTATGTGTAACAATGTGCAGTGTAGTAGCTCTGCTTGCCATTGTGTGCAGACAAATAGTTTTCAACTTATTATGATATATGTCTTTTTCTGGCAATGTTGACCAGAAGTACGCAGTTTCTTTGTCTCCACAGCCACCCTGAGGCCCACTAATCAGCCTCTGTGTTATTCCAGGAGACTGCAGGCCCTATAAAGTGACTGCTGGAAATCCTCCTCCTTGTGAAAATACATACACCTGTCTTCTTCATCGGGCCTCATACTTTGTCTGTAATCTCTTATGGGTCTCAATTCTTCAATCAAAACACTGAGCAACCTCGAGCCTAAAAAGGTAAAAATTCATTTGTGCGGGCCTGAGGGTCTGGGTGTAATGAAAACAACAGACCGACTGCACCAGACCTCTGGTGATGTCTGTTAAGAGTGTTATGAGTATCATAAAGCCAACATTCCTCCGGTGATAAAAGGGGTATAAATGTGACTTACGTTTATGGATAAGACCTGATGGGATAAAAGGTGTACAATACAGTAGTAGACACAGTCACTAAAACATTTACACATCACTTCAAATCAACAAAAATAAAGTACATCTGTGTGAATGCATAAATGGGGCGGCCATGGCTCAGGATGTAGAGCAGGTCGTCTGATGACCAGAAGGTTGGCAGTTCGGTTCCCGTTCTGTCCCAGTCATGTGCTTTTGTGTCCTTGGATAAGACACTTCACCCACCTTACCTCCAGTGTGGCTACTCACACTGGTGTATGGATGTGTATGAATGTTCGGTGGTGGTCAGAGGGGGCTGTAGGCACAGATTGGCAGCCACGCTTCCATCAGTGTGTCCCAGGACAGCTGTGGCTACAAATGTAGTTTATCACCACCAGAGTAGGAATGTGTGAGTGAATGAATAATGGATCCATTGTACACGCTTTGAGTATGCCTTAATTGAAAAGCGTTATATAAATCTAATCCATTATTATTATCATTATTATTAAATCTGTACTATGCAGCATTTCTAAGGGATTTCATTGTCATATTTTCTGGAGACAAAATAGTTCAACATGAGAACCAGTATCCAAAAATTGGATATACTGGGAATTAATCGTTTCTAAACAAAACAAACTAAACTATCAACTAATCTAAAGCTGCACAATATATCGTTTGAGCATCGTCATCGCAATGTACGCGTGCATAATAGTCTCAATGTGTTCTCATCTAATTTCAAGGCTACCTGACAAAAAAAAACTGTATGAAACAATCCACCAATCACAACCCTGTAAAACCTGACCCATTAGAAACTAGCAACAAAATTTGAATTTTTTTGGAATTGAAATGTTTATCAGTTTTTTTAATATAATCCAAACAAAAACATTTTGCCATATCATTTGGTTTATGATATATACTTTATATATCATTCAATACATTGGGTGTTGTTGGCAACTTTTTGCTCACAACTACATTAAACTTTAGAAGCAAAAATGAATTTTACCATTAAAATTTTGAAGAATACAACATTTCAGGTGGGGTTTTTTTTACACAAAACTTTTTTTAGTTTTTTATTTCCCTTTGATGGCGCCATAATTTCAATATTTTTTGATTTTCGACTGAATATCAATGTAAGTGTTCTTCTTAACATAACTATTAGACAGTTACTAAAGACTTTCCTACAACATGTGTGTTGGATGATTTAACATTAGTGGCCATATTAAAAAGAGAAAAAAAAAACCCAAAAAAACCCATTCCACTGGCTATAGTGGGATAATAATACACCAGAGGGCCAAAAACACATATCGGAATTTTTCAGAAAAGGATTGATCTTATTGAAAGGATAAAGGTCTCAGAGCCTGGTGTAGCAAATATGATACAAAGGATTTTATGGGGTTAATCAGTTTTCCCGAAGCAGACCAAGCACTACCACTACACATGGAGTGAGTCGCTGGTAACAACATTAAAAAATGAGCAACAAACAAGAGAAAATCACTGAAAACACAGACTTGGCACCAAAAAGAAAAGCAACATTAGTTATCTGGAATTATTTCTGCTACAAGAAGGATGATATTGAAACGCGTGTTCTGTGTCTATAGTGTCTTAGACCAGTTGCCACGACGAGAGGTAAAACAACTAATTTATTTGACCACTGGTACCAGACAGCTATTATAACCTCCTGAGTATTTTTTCTCTCTTCACAATAAAAAAAATATATATATACCGCAAGGTTGAAAAAAATCGCAATGTCAGTTTTTTCCAGTATGGTGTAGCCTTAAACTACTTTCACTTATATTATGTTTACAGTGGTCCCTCGTTTATCGTGGGGTTTACGTTCTAAAAATAACCCGCAATAAGTGAAGTCTGTGAAGTAGAGTCAGCTTTATTTTTACAATTATTATATATGTTTTAAGGCTGTTAAACCCCCACCACACACTTTATACACTATTCTCAGTCAGGCATTAACATTTACTCACATTTCTCTCTTGTTTAAACACTCTCAAAGTTCAAACCTTCGTAGATTTTCAAAAACAAGTCCAGTATTATTAATAGTGACTCACATGTATTTCACATCCTTTAACTGGCGTCTTCATCCTAACTCCGCTGTAGCGTCTTATGATGGTCGTGTTGTGGACAGTTACAACCCTTTTTACATCCTTGTTCACATGTATTGCTGCTGTCGTCCATGTTCGGACTGGTAATCTGTGATTTTGGGCATTTTCCCAGCGGGCCGCCGTACCACAGACATATTTTGGGCCAGCCCTCCTGCACACTCACCGGCCCCTTTAAGTCTGTTTTCACCGGCCACTAGCAATACAAAACTATAGTAAATCGGTCCGGGTCCGGTGTGTCATCCCAGGGACCCACACAGGCCTCTGCAGGTCCATAAAACCAGCGCCGGCATCAACCAGGGCCCGGTGCTCCAGTGATGAAGCGGAACACTTTCTGTACCTGCACTCACTGCGCCCAGATGCAAGCCGGCTCTCCGCAAAAAAAAAAAAAAAAAAGCCCATCATGCACGGCATGTGCGCTGATCCACAGCAGAGGCCGCATCCTCTGAGTTCTTACCTTAGGAATTCATACAAAAAAAATTAAAAAAAAACATGCGAAATTGCACTAAGAAAATCCGCGAAACAGCGAGACTGAAAAAAGTGAACCGCGATATAGCGAGGGACCACTGTATATTCTTTTTCATTAGCTCATACTAAGAAAAAAAGATGCTGTGGTTTCTCTGCAAAATGACAATGCTCCATTCATAATAGTATGTTTTGACACACTACCTTTATCAAAAACTTGCAGCTCCTCTGATATGTGCGTTTCACGGGGCCATTTTGCGATAACTGAAGTCCCAGCTCAGTGCCATCTGGAGCAGAGCTGCACTGTCAAACTGATAAACAGAGAAACACAGAGACAAAAGAAGGTTTAACTCAAAATATACAGTACCACAATCAGCACGCACACCAGAAACTGATGACTGGACTGCAAGGAAGCTTCCTCTGTACCATGAAGAAAGTGTCCAGCGGGTAAAGCGCTGACACATTCATGGCCATTGTAAATATGTTCAAATGTTATTTATCGTGCACATTTCATCAGTTACAGAGCTGTGTGTTGTGACATTAACAAAGTTATTTACGGATTGTTTATCTGTCAATCAATGCCTCAGGAAAACATGCGTTTATGGCTGCAGCTAATTAGAGAAAAGGAAGTTTTTGTTCCATGTTTTCTTTCTTGTACTGTAGCATTACAAATTAAACCATTTTTCTTTCACGATATACTGTTTACTGTATAACATACATTTTCCAAAGTGACTTCATCAAAGGCCGGCTTGTTCCAGAACTGCAAGACTTCTCAAAACCTAGAAATGTAGAGGAACAGCTTATTCACATTTCCTTAATGCAGTGTTTTTCAACCTTGGGGGGGCGCCTGGAATTCGAATGGGGATCGCCTGATATGTTTAGTATTTGTTAAAAAAATAAATACTAATAAAAATATTTTTTAATGTCTCAATATAATTAAAACACCACACACTTTTCCTAATAAAAATCAAGTTCAAATAAAATGCAGGATATAATATCTGAGAGGGCATCTCTGGATTATCTTTCAAATGTTCATTGTGGTTGGTTTAAGATGCTGACACTCTTTCATAATACATAGTTTAGTTATTGTTCATTCAGTATTAATTTACAGCTTTGTAAATACAAGCTTCACTGACTGTACATATCGTGACCAAGGAAAATAAAGTTCTCTTTATACAGTAATCCCAACCTGGCTTTTCTGCCTCCATCCATAATAATATACATTATATAGCCTAATGTCGTCTAAAATTAATGTTTATTTGCAACATAGAATGGCAAACTATTATATAATTAAAAACAAATGAATTTTAGCAAAAAAAAAAAAAAAAAGTCTCCGTTTTGAATGTCTGGGGTTGCCAGAAATCCGATGTTAAAATGGGGTCACAGGGCAAAAAAGGTTGGGAACCACTGCCTTAATTCATCTTCTCATATGGAAGCAAATCTGTCACACCAAAGTTTCAATTATAAAAGCTACTGAATTTCTAGCACAGAATTTTTTACACTGAAATTAAGTATCTGACTGTATTTTTTTGTCTCTGAATTCAACTCTTTGAGCAGCTTGGATTTATATTACTGGAATGTTTTAAATGGGATTTTTTTATGAACACTAAAAAAATAAAAAATTATTGAAAAAATGAAGAGTTGAATTCAGAGACAAAAAATTTCAAATACTTAATTTCAGTGCAAACAAAAAAAAAATCTGATATTTAATTTCAATGCAAAAAACAATCAGATACTTAATTTCAGTGCAAAAACACAGATACTTAATTTCATTGAAAAAAAAATTCAGATACTTAATTTCAGTGCAAAAAAATTAAACGCTAGAAACTCAATGGGTTTTATAATTCAAAGTTCAATGAGACAGATTTTCTTCCATATTTTCATACTGTTAGGATGGAGCTCGATGGAGCTGTATCAATGCAAACAAAGCATTACATGTAACGTGCTTATATTTTAATTTTTAACATTATGATTTCATGTCCTTCACAAAGATTTTGAAAACCACTGAGTTTAATGTTAACTGAGCTGAAACACTGAAAATGTTGCAACAATAGGCTTTTAGTTTACAACTATTATCCACAGATGGAAACAATCGTCTTCTCCATCATCTCTCCACAAAAGGCCTGTCCTGATAAACATCATAACTGAAATTTTCAACCTTTTTTTTTATAAATAACAGTCCTTATATTTAATCCTCATGTTTTTAATCTACATCAAATACACAGCTGCTACCACTTCCTAATTTATCTCTATTTATCTTTATTTCCATGGTGACCCTCCATTTTCTGACCCCACTCAAAGACATTAATCATTTTGAGCGTCTGTTAAGTCTTTTTGTTGTCATAAGTTCCATTACTTCTCAAAGATCACAAAGATGCGCTTTCAGAGGAGTGATCCACCTATAATTAATAGGCTTACTAGCTTCCAAATTCTGGGCAATCTGCCCTTCTGCCACACTTTATTACACTGGTCTAAAAATGCTTCTAATGGTTTATCACCGACATGATTCAACCTAGCCTTTTTGATCATGTACGCCTTGATTTATCCACATCTAACAATGTAAAAAATGCAATTTATCACAGGTTCCAACATACAATGTTAAAGACTGAAATTTAGTTCCCATTCTTTATTTAAATTTCATGACATATTCTGACATACAGCAGATATGAATCTACACACCCCTGATTAAATGGTACGCTTTGTGGTGTAAAAAATTCTGAGATAAATCATGACAGAGCTTTTTCTACCATTATTGTAAAACCTATACAAATAAGGTCAAAGCAAGAATCTAAGTGTGTACATACCTAAACTAGGCTAATATATACATACTAAAAGCACTCAGTCTTTGTGGGTTAACAGTCTTGTTTAGCTTGGAATATTTTTGACATGGCAAGATTTTCCCACTCATCCTTGTAAAAATGTTCTAGTGCTGCAGAATTTCAATTGGATTCAGAGTCTGGGCTCTGCATGGCTGGCCAATTCCAGAACACTGATCTTCTTTTGCCGACATTCCTACGTTGATCTAGATGCATGTTTTGGACCACTGTCGAGATTGAAGCTAAAATACTCCCGTATCTTCAGCTTCCCAAAAGAGCTTTGAAAGTTTTGGATCAGATTTGATGCTATTCACAATACCCTGAGTATATAAAACACTGCAGAAACCAAAATTATGGTTAAAAAAATACTAAAATTAGGGCTGCAGAAAAAAAAAAATCAGTTTAATCAAAAAAATTGGATTTGGAGATCATGTTGAGTTTTATTTTTAGAAAATCATTTTTCTTATCACACAAAAAATATAGGTACATTTTGAATTCACCACCGCCACGTCCTTCTGGGTTTCTGTAGTTCTACGCGGTCAAACCCTCCCTGCCTCCCCTTCCCCCACATGAATCAGTCACAACAAACAACATGGCAAAGACTGACTCAGGTAGAGCTCATTCTGCTCATTCTGAAGAACGTTCTACGAATTCAGTCGTTTGCATTTGGTTTGAATTTGCAGCTTCAGATACAGCACAGGCAAATCCTCAGTATAAAATATGCACAATGTCACTTTGTTGAAATAAATGACTGCCTTTGCTTTTTGTAAGGTCTGTTTCAATGCAATTTAAGTGAAAACAATGAAGTTTTTTCAATGTATTCAGTCTGCACTTATGTTCTTTTAAACAGGGGTTTGAAATTAAATCGAAAATCAAGTATTTGTGATTTCTTTTTAAAGCCACATCTCCCAGCTCTACTACAAATATACACATTCTGCCACTATCTCCTCTTGATTAAAATGAAAACATTATTGCACAGTTCACACAAATAGTTTGATGAACAGGTATTTTCCTCTGTGTCTTCTAAAAAAAAAAAATCTGTCCACACAACCATAGTTTTACAAAACATATCTGTACACACTTAAAGCAAAAACTATAAACCATCACAAATGCTCAGACAAAGCATTGTCTGACGGACAGTGCAGACCTTTGATAACTGTAGCAGACGCAGAGGCATGTCATGAAGCTGAGCCATGACAACAAGCTTCATTATAAACTTGACTCAAAAGTAAAGATGTCTGTTCAGGCATTTGATATGTATTCTTTATATATTTACAGAATGTCAGAACTGATGCAGAAAGCAGAAAAACACAAGCATGCAAAGTAGTTCAAGACTATTTTAAGGTATAGTAACACACAGTCATGGAAAAAATGATTAGACCACCCTATGTTTTCCTTCAATTTCTTGTTCATTTTGATACCTGGTACAACTAAAGGTACATTTGTTTGGATAAATATAATAATAACAACAAAAATACCTCATAGTAGTTTAATTTAAGAACTGATATCTGTCCATTTTTCATGGTTTTATAGATAATAACCAAAATCACATTAGTTCTTGCATCAATATCTATGGCATTCTACTGACAAAAACAGTGCTTTTAGACATTCCATGTTTTCTTTTCTCTCTGTTTTAGTCACAGAATAAACACAGGAGTTAGTACTTGATTGCATAACCATTGTTTTCGATGAAGGGTGGCACGGTGGTGCAGTGGTTACCACTGGTGCTCACAGCAAGAAGGTCCTAGGTTCAATTCCAGCACCATGACTGGTGGGACCTTTCTGTGTGGAGTTTGCATGTTCTCCCTGTGTCTGCATGAGTTTTCCCCGGGTACTCCGGTTTCCTCCCACCATCCAAACACATGCACTGATTAGTTAATTGGTTAATCTAAATTGTCCATAGGTGTGAATGTGAGAGTGTTTGTTTGCCTCTATATGTCAGCCCTGCGATGAACTGGCGAAATGTCCAGGGTGTACCCCGCCTTCATCCTTAAGTAGCTGGGATAGGTTCCATGCGACCCCCGTGACCCTAGTGAGGTTATAGCAGGTTCAGAAAATGAATGAATTTTCAATAAATTTTGATTGTCTAAGAATTTTTTCTGCTAGTGTACTTTCATTTTGTGTGACTTTATACTTTGACTTCTCTCTAAAATACATTCATCAATCATCTATAAATCAATTTTAACCATCTTCTGAGCCTGCAGCTTCATTGCCTCTGTTTTCAGATACTCTGTTTCCATCCCAATTACTCAGTTTTTTACACATGAAAATCCCAAACTGTCCCACCCACATTTCCATTTCTCCGTGCCAACCTCACTCAGATCACGCTCATCAGTAAACCACAGTTCAGTTCACTTCAAGTGCAATGCTGCTTATGCTGCTCATTTCTTAATTGACTCTGAAAAGGGGAGACTGTGTGATTTACAATTATTTTACACATGGGCTATTGTTCCGCGTATTGTTTACATGCTTCAGTAAGAGATTACAGCCTTCACAACCCAGACTGTCAAGACAACGCAATTCATCTCAACTCATCTCAATTCATCTCGGCTCATCTCATCTACTCACCTTATCTACTCAGCTCATCTCAACTCATCTCATCTACTCATCTTATCTACTCAACTCATCGAAACTCATCTCTACATCTTTACATTTTTTTTTTTTTTCTATTCTCATCATTATTATTAATATCATTACTGGTTTTGGTCTCTGTGTCTCCTCTGTCTCTTCTATGTCTCGTTCTGTTGGTGACCTATTGTATCCTCGCTGAAAGTTTGTATCCAAATATCAACCACGCTTGTTAAGTGGGGAACCCGGGGGTGGGTGTAC
>JAPTGZ010000005.1:10314543-10324765 GCA_029814645.1 Fowleria isostigma | reverse complement strand
TTGTTATCCTTATATTTGTCCAAACAAATGTACCTTTATTTGTACCAGGCATTAAAATGAACAAGAAATTGTACAAAACATAGGGTGGTCTTTTTTTTTTTTTTCTGAAATTGTACATTTACAAACAGCCTAGGCCTTTATGAAATAGATTTATTTTGAGATCAAATTGAATTTTTTTATTGTTATAACATATTTATAATTCACAAGCTTGAAAGTTCAGTCTTTTTGTATAATAATATGGGATTAGTGCCTCAGCTGTGATCAGTTAAACAGGTGTAAATAATATTTACAACAGTTGGGGATAGGAGCAATGGGCAATAATGTGAGGAGGGTTTATTTGGAAATAAGCACAGAAATACTAGGTTTTTCTTCACTTTAAAAAATGTTAAATGAACATTAACTAGTTTTCAATTGAAATGGTGAAGTATATGAAGTGTAATCTTGTACAACACTGTCACTGTTTAGACTTTATTATTCACCATAAAATGAGAGTTGAAACAAAGGGAGTTTATCTCCTTGGAAAATTACCACACAAAAATGTAATAGCGTTGGTTTAAATAGAGACTTAGCATATCATGCTAATAAGCTAACTAACGTTAACATGAAGTGGAGCAATAATAAGTAACTGAACTTATAAAGACATTAGCTTGTATCCATAAACCAATAGAAAACTTCATTAAGGTGGTAAAATAACAAATTTTCAACACGCTAGACCTCTGCTATCTACTTACATGTATCCATCCATGCCATTAGGTAATGCTGTTTCAGTTGTTTTTGGCGCTGCTGTGGTTAAAATGGTACAGTCCAGGGGTGTCTGAAAGTATTTTACATCAACTGTAAGCAGAATAGTGAAGTTGTATTATATTTTTTTTATTTTTTAGGTTTTTCTTCTAAAACAATGTCAAATGAAGTGAACATTAACTAGTTTTCAATTGAAATGGTGTACTATGAATGTGAATTAATTTATTTTATTCTGTATAAACTAAACTTTGAACTAGTTCATATTAAGTGTAATCTTATACAACACTGTCACTAATTGGACTTTATAATTCGCCATAAAATGAGAGTAGAAACAAAAGGAGTTTATCTCTATGGAAATCAATTTTACATACAAAAATTTAATAAGCTTGGTTTAAATATAGACTTAGCTTATCATGCTAAGACGTTAGCTAACGTTAACTGAACTGTACCAACCTCAGTGGAGCAATGTTACACAATTGAACTTCTATAAACGTCAGTTTGTATCCAAAAACCAACAAAACACTTAAATAAGGTTGTAAAATAACACATTTTCAACAAGCAGGAGGTCTGCTAGCTACTTACGTGTTCGTGTCGGTGTTGTGACAGGTGCAGTTGGCTCAGTTTAGTGCGGTTGTGGTCAAAATGGTACAGTCCATAATAGGGGTGTCTGAAATTGTTTTATATTCAATTGTCCCTACATTAAGAATGGCAGTGGAGTTGTATTGTATTGTATTATTTATTATTTTTCTACACATTCAGAAGAATTACCTGACCCCTAAAACTCATATTATTTTGTCTTTTGGGGAGGGGGTCTGGATCTTCATTGGGGTGTATAGACCCCTACCCCACCCCTCCTGTAATTTGAACTATGCCAAGTCACTTTGAATCTGTTTGGAGGAATAGAGGAAAAAGGTGGAAAAATATATTTAACAAAATAGTTTGCATCTGTGTTGGTTTTTCCTTTAATTTGTCACCTGTCTGTTGTATAGAATGTGCTGGATATAAATATCAGTGTTTCATATATCCATAGATAATTATCTTGGATTAAGCAGTGGAGTAAAAACTCTGACTTGGCCAGAGACTCCTTGAACCCATGATTCCTTGGACCAGTGCGCAGGACACCTGTAATAAATTTATGACATCAGACATCTTTCATCTGCAGTTTCCAAAAATGCTGTTTTATTATTGTATCCTTTTACTTGCTGTCCCAAGAACCCAGTGGACATTTAAGGTTCAGTGTGTGATATGTGGTGACATTTAGTGGTTAAGTCACTGATTCCATCGCTGTGCCCTCACCCTCATCCTGTCCCACAATGGCCACAATAAAACACTGAAGTACTTTGTAAGAGTTGGTATTGGTTTTGTCTGTTTTGTTCTGTTCAGTTAAAGAGATGTAATATTAACTTTGGGGTCACACTCAAACATAGCAGGAGACAGTGATGTGTCTTAACACTGGATACCAGTATTCATAAAAAAGGACAAAAGGGAAGTCCATTCTGATCTACTTTAGAAACATGGTGGACACTGTGATGGTGATTTATTCCCTCTCTTGAGGCAAATACCAGCTTATTTGATGGTTAAAATAATGATAATAACAATAATAATAACAAAGCAAGTCAATGTTATGTGATACACTAATAAAAATACAGTTGTAAGAAAAAATTGTTAGACCATCAAAATTCCTCAAAAACAATGAGTATGCAATCAAATACTAACTCCTGTGTGAATCATGTGACTGAAACGGACAGAAAAGAAAACATGGAATGTCTAAAAGCACTGTTTTTGTCAGTACAATGTCATAGATATTGATGGAAGAACTTATGTGATTTTGTTATTATCAATAAAACCATGGAAAATGGATAGATATCAGCTCTTAAATTAAACACTTATGATCTATTTTTTTCATTGTCATTATATTTATCCAAATCCATGTACCTTTAGTTGATTAGGCATTAAAATGAACAAGAAATTGAGGAATAAAAAGGCTGGTATAATATTTTTCAAAAATATAAATTCTATTTCTGTAGTAAGAGTTCTCTAAATATCTTTACATCTTTAACATTACCTTTAAAAACAATTTAAAATGAGGGAAAAAAATTGTTAGTTGCTGTCAAAAAACACCTGAAAGATAGATTTTTGCTGCTTGAGCGTGGGACAATTCATGAAATAAAGAAAGGAACACACTGAAATATGAATTCCAGCTCAGCAGCTATTACAGTTTGACCCTCACAACACCCAATGCACCATTTTCTGCAGAGCTGTGCTAATGTGCCACCTTGTGGCTGTTATATACAGACATACATATGACTTAATGCTTTACCTACCAATCAGAAAAATGTTTGTGTGTAAGACTTCATTTGGCCTTTTTAGAGAAAATGCATCTCTAATATATCTTATCTACTCGGCATCCTTTTATTGTTAGTTTTTATTTCATTACTACTCTGATATCTTGATGTAAGTGTCAGCAGGAGAGAATTTATTCTAAATGTAATCAGATTCAAGGATGTTTTCCACATCTAGCCTGGAAAGCACAGGTGGAAGTGATTACCATAACAGTAAGATTGTGCTGCAACTCCAAAGCAACAGAGTAAATGATTATACCTGCACTGCACACAGCAAAATGTCTTGAGTATTCCACTGACGTTTCACTCTCTGTTTAACCTGTACACCTATTCCTGCACCCTGTACAATGAAAACCACAGCTATAATGAGTTGTTTCTCCACTAATCACTTTCTCCCGCATAAATACAGCTGATAAAGACACAAGCTCGGCAGATGTCAACGAGGCTTGAAGAAGAAACAGAAGAAGTTGCTGAAGTTTTTTTCCCTCAAGCCTCAGTTCTCATACTATTGCCAAATGAAACCCTATGTAATCAGAGGTAGGAGGCATTGGGAATCAGGGGAGCCTCACCTCTAATCATTACCTCAGGGCCCTTGTGCCATTTCCAGATGATCACCCTAAAGCACTCCTTTCACCCGTGTCTACTACCCTATGACATCAGCAGCTGTGTTGGTGAAAACCCCTCAGTCTTTGTCTGGACTTGTGGTTACAATGCTCTTCTGTTAGTGAATGTGGAACTATGCCCAGAGATGGTGTTGTGGTTACAACTCTTGAACTGTTGCACATGATTTTTGCTGGCCTGCAAGTGAACTCATATCTTTTTCCGCTGTTCATTAACTGAACAATAAATACATTTAAATATTCAGTCTGCTTATTTTCTATAGGCAAGAATCTACTTGACTGTAATTTCCCTCTTAAGTTGTACTAACTTAAATGGCATTTCCTGAAAATGAGAAAAGTTCCCATGAACCTTTCACAGGTGCGTCATCAAAATGATTTACAATGTTAATGTGTTTTTCCAACCACATTGTAGGAAGATACAGGAATTGTAGTTTAACCCATAAAGACCCAAGCAACCACCATTGACCAAGAGCATCTACTGATCTAAACTTTTCATCCAATAATTCTATCAATACATGTAAACAATTGGTGTAAAATACAGTTTGTCATCTTTTCATGATCATCAGATATAACCCATTTGAACGTTTAGAGGCTCCGTAGTTACCATGGAAACATTGCTATCTTCTATAACATTGATTCATCAGTAAAACCCATGGAGCTTAATTAATGATAGTGGATGGAAACACTTAGTTTAGATTCAGTTAATGATGTATTTAACTGAAAAAGTCACTATTTCCTCAACTTTTTCTGTTCTGATATAATAACCTTTGACCTTACGTTGAGGTTTTAACATTTTCAAGACAGTAATGTTTTATATGCACAAACTAAAAAGCCAAATAAATTCTTGTCCAAATATGCTGGTGGATTTTGATTTAAAAGCAAGACAATATTTGTCAATGCAATGATTAAATTTATCGACAGAAAAACTATACAGTCTGTTCCTGCACTGATACTTTCTTCCATCCATAGTTTTAAGGTATTGCATGCATGTTTATGAAGTATTAGTACTAGTATTAGTGTTATTAGTATTGATTGTAAATCCCCTTTCATTAGGGTGTTCATTAAATGATTAAACCTGTAGAGCCAGACCCATTAAAAACCTATTTGGATTTTTTTTTTGTTTATTAGCCTTTTAACATAATCCAGATTAAAAATTTTGCCATATGATTTTGTTTATACATATATTTTGTATCAAATTTGATACACTGGGTACTTTTGGCAACTTTTTTCTCCCAATGTGAAGATTAGATACAAACATTAATTTTACCAGCAACATTTTCAAAATATAGCACATTTCAGGTAGTTGTTTTTACATAAAACATTTTACAACCTTTTTATTTTCCTTTAATGTCAACGTAATTTAAATATTTTTTTAAAATTTGTTAGTTTTCAACTGAATAACAACATTATGACAACATATTAGAGCCACATAAGAAAATAAACACTTGTAACTGTGAGAATAATGTGGTAAAATATTGAGATAAAACCCATGATTTTATGAGAATAAAGTTGGATACAAAAAGTCATAATTTTACCAGAATAAAGGCATAATATTTTGAAAATAAAGCCATAATATTATCAGAATAAAGTCAGTGTTAAAAAAATTATAATTTAAGGACAATAATAAAATAAAAAATAAATAAATAATAAAGTGTGTGTACTTTTATGAGATTAAATTTGTAATATTTTGAAAATAAATTTGCAATAATGTGATTAAAAAGTCATAGTTTAGAACATTAACATTATAAATGTTCTTTTTTAAAGGAAAGGATTGATCTTGTTGGTAAGATAACGGGCTCAGAACCTGACGTAGCAAATATGATACAAATGGCTTTATAGCATTAAAGTGTGACATAAATTACACTTAAAACCAATAAGTGATGGATGTATTTATCTGTGTGTTCTGACTTTTGGCTGTTTTTCAAACTAAAATGTGGGCAAAGCACAATGTGAAGTATTTTGCACCAGTCATGAGACAAATACTGTCCACGAGTGTTTTCCACCCAGCCCTGCAGGTATGTTTCTCTGGGTCTGTCCATGGGCCTCACAGCCGGGGATTCTTAATCATAATGTGAAAAGCTCATAAGAAACAACTGTGTCTGTGTGGACAACAGAATACTCAATCAGTGCTCTGTTTGCCAAAGACAGCTCCTGTATTTTCCTATACTTTTATAGACTATGGACTGGGAATGAACTCCTGCAAGAGATCAATTTCTCCCAGCAATCAGCAGTGTTTGTTTGTGGTCCTGCTGCTCTGAAATGGACTCGTCTCTGAGGTGTGTTTGTGTTTTAAACATCAACAGACTCTTGCCAGCACTGCACTAGGGTATCAGGTGAACATGGGTGGAAACTGGGCCACACACATTCACACACGTCTGAAAAAACACACAAAAAAAAAAAAAAAAAAAAAAACTTGACCTGCCTAGAGCTTTTGTGGCTGCAGTCTACTTGTGGGTTTTAAAATCAGGGCTGAAATTACAATGTGACCAAGCTTTAATCCACACAGAGCACTGGCCTCATTCCAGTGATTGATTCTCATTCAAGTGAATATTGATTGTCCCCATTTAGAGATTTTGAGCAGCCATTTATAACAGTATCGGCCTGATAATTCCACTAACTCACTGCCTTATACCTTTCAGTAGAACAATGAAGAAGTAGCAGCCTTGTCACTGTAATGGTCTGCTGTTTTTTTTCCTTCTTATTCTGCCTTTTAATGGGTCACAATGACAAAATAAACAGCTGTAAACTAATTACATTTATTCATTCACATATTCTTCCAAAATTTGTTCTCATACATTTACAATTAGAAGTAGTTTTTGTGTGTCACTAGGTTAAAAAATCCATAATTACCTTTAAACATATTGCTATTCAAAAGATTTGCGAGACTACTGCACCTACTTGTTATATGTCTGTAGAAAATATATTCGTAGTAGGGGGAACTAACAGCAAAAAAAGGCCAAATCACTACACGGTGGATAAAAGCACCAAAATTGGCAGAAATTTTCTTTAGGGTGTATCTCATCATTTCAGAAGGTTTATTAAGGCTATTTTCAAAGGAAAAATTGAATATGGCTGCCAAAAATGACTTAAGAATAATAAAATGTTGCATAGTTTGGACATCATGTCTTATTCTATCTTTATTTTTTTTGCATGTGATGTATATACAGTCACGGAAAAATCATTAGACCATCAAAAGTCATCAAAAACAATAGTTATGCAATCAAGTACCAACTCCTGTATGTATCATGTGACTAAAACAGACAGAAAAAAACATGGAATGTCTAAAAGCACTGTTTTTGTCAGTAACAATGTCATAGATACTGATGTAAGAACTGATGTGATTTTGGTTCTTATCAAGAAAACCATGGAAAATGGATAGATATCAGCTCTGAAATTAAACTACTGTGTTGTTATCATTATGTTTGTCCAAAAAAATGTACCTTTAGGTGTACCAGGCATTAAAATGAAACTGAAGAAAACAGGGTTGTCTAATAATTTTTTTCCGCGACTGTACGGTATATGTTTTCTTTTAATATGTTTACTACCATCAGGACTTAATGAGCCCTGAAATTAATTCTTTATGCATGACAAAAGCAGTATTTCTAGGGAAAACAAATACAGATCTGAATAATGATTTATTGCATTGATTGCTTCTGTTCATCATAATGACAGTACATATGACTATATTAATTTCCAAAGCATACTGGAATCCCGGTTATAGTTTTTCTATCAAGAATAAATCACCTTGTTATAATCATATCATGAAAAGAGGTAAAAAAAAAAAAAAAAAGTTTTCCAACATTGTGGGGAACAGTACACATTTCTTCCTGCTAATTATAGCCATCTTGTAAGTCAGTCTGTAAATATTATTAATTTTAAAGCATTTATTTAGCAACTAGATAGGAAACAACTCTATGTCTTTGAATATACAACTTCATACTCTACCTCATTAACCCATAAAAACCCTGTGCTACATTTTTGTGACATTTCTAAAATATTTATTTCTCTATTTAACTTTTCTTAGATGATTGATCACCATTTATTATAATTTTATCCTCTGAATGTTGTGTTTTTTCAGCAAAAATCAAGTATTTTCCTGTATTTACAGTAAGTTACTGATCATGTAGATGTTCATAAAAGCTCAGATTAAAGTTAAGGATTATTGTATCAGAAACAGAGAAAACTCAAGAAAAGTGACTATTTCAGTGAAATCTATCATTAACTGAATGTAATACAAGTGTGTCCATCCAATGTCATTGATCTAACTCCATGGGTTTTACTGGTGAATCAATAATGTAGAAGATGACAGTGTTTCCACGGTAACTACGGAGTCTTTGAATGTCCGAATGGGTCATGTCTGTTGACCATGAAAAGATGAACAAACTGTATTTTACACCAACTATTTACATGTTTTTATAAGTATAGTGGTTCAGAAATTATTAAATATTTTACATCAGAAGATGATTTTGGTGTCCAGTGGCTGTTTGGATCTTCATGGGTTCAATGAAACAGGGCATTTTGTTGTTCTGCTACGAACTGAGGCATGACATTAATGTTGATGCTACGTCAATGCCATGGCTCACGCAAGAACCTTTATCATCTAATACGTTTATTATTCCAAAAGTTTATCATTCACCTGAGTCCTCTCTTTGCCTCCTCTTTCTCTGCAGCCTCAGCTGTGACAGATCACTGTAACCTTGGACATGGATGTCAGCGTAATAATGATAGATAAGGCTGCAAGAGGCAATTTGCTGAGACATAGTTGGTGGTGAGGAGTGACGCAAATGTTGAGGAGATACAGTTAGACGGTGGATAAATTTTTTTGGTGGAAAGTTTATTTCCCCTTGGAACAGTGTAGCATTGTACATATCTCTAAATGAACAAACGGCTTCAGTTTGCTGCAAATAAACTTAAATTAATGCAATTCACACTGCACAACCGAGGGTACATTCTAGTTGTTCTGGGGGATGATTCAGAGTAACTTTATTAATCCGAAAGGGACACAGGACGAGAAAAGAAAAATAAGAAACAAAATTAAAACAAGCAGCAAGTTGATTTTTTTATACAATAGACCATTTTTAGTTTAATCTTCAATTTATCTACTGTTAACCATAGCAACCTTTCACAAAATAAGGGGTAAAGCAGGGACACAGAGCTGTTAAAAGTATAAGTAAGAAAATTATTGATATGTAAATTAACCCTGTAAAACCTGACCCATTAAAAACTAGGCACAAAATAACTTTTTTTTTTTTGAATATAAATGTTTATAAGCTCTTTTAACATAATTCAGACAATTTTTTTCTACATAATTTTGTTTACCATAGAATTTTTGTATCATCTTCAATACATTGGGCATTTTGGGCAAATTTTTGCTCACAAGAATATACATTTTAGATCCAAAAATATACATTTTATCATCAACATTTTGAAAATATAGAATGTTTGCAGACAGTATTATTATATTTTTTGCATACAACATTACAGCCTTCTAATTTCCCATGAATGGCACCATAATTTCAATATTTTTCAACTTTCAATGGAATAACAGTATAAATGTTCTTCTTAACTTCACATTTTGAAAATTACTAAAGACTTTCCTACAAAATATCCATTAAATGATTTAATGATAGTGGCCATTTTGAAAATAGGGTGGGCTTTCTACTGACTGTAATGGGATATATAAGGTCATATACAACAGGTTTTTAAGAAAAGTACTGATCTCGTTAATTAGATAAGGGTCTCAGAACTGGAGCAAATATAATAGACATTGGTTTTATAGGGTTAAATTAGAAAAGCATTTTAATAAATGGCAACTTCACCAAAACAATGACAAATATTTATAGAGGCCTTAGAGGTAAATGACAGAACAAGACAAAACAACTGAAAACACAAAAAATTACCTAACAGACAAAATGCAAAACAAAAATTTTAAAAGAGAAAAACACTGTAAATTATACAGGAACTCAAAAACCAAGTAATTCAAGCTATCATTTGGGAATTCAGGTCCAGAGGAAACATAACATTTGTCTGGATCTTGTGCTGAAAATGTAAAGTGTTACACGTTCTTCCTGTCTTCGTCTTTGTACTTGTGTGTTATATCTGTGACTGTGAAATTTCCCCATGGTAGAATCAATAAAATCCTATCCGATCCTTATCCTATCCTATTCTGAAGCAGATTCCTCTGTAACATTTAAACCTGCAGCTCAATGAGGTGAGACTTCCAGAAGAAGACGATGATCTGAACCGTCCATGAGGTCCTCCACCACGGTCCCCAGTGAGTCCTCTGTTACTTAAAACCATTTAATTACACTACTTAATTTCTTCTTGAGGCTCTTAATTACAGTAGAGTAGCCTGTGATTAATGTGTTAGTTTCCCCGCCCCAAATGCTTAAGACGTAAATAGAACGACCATGTTCTCTGATACAGTTCATTCCTTTACTTTCTAGGTAGGATTAGGGAAACTTAGAAAAAAATTAAAAAAAAAAAAAATAAGGTCCAAAGTGTTTTTTTAATTATTAT
>JAPTGZ010000005.1:10011029-10021139 GCA_029814645.1 Fowleria isostigma | reverse complement strand
GATCACACAATTCTCTTGCTAGGTTAAGAACCAGTGAGTAAAAGTGCATTTTTAAACAAGACTTAAAAGCAAACAACATAGGGGGGCTGTTTAAATGTATATTCTATCTGCTTTTTTCATTAAATAACTGGTCTAAAAAATGACTAAATATTTAGACAAATCCTTTTTTCAATAATTAAAGAAAAGGTAAAAACTGGAACTGACACATATGTGTAAGTTATTACATCCTTTGACAGACATCTGATGAACTGACCTCCTTTCTTCTAATTCTTCATATTCTGCCTCAGACCCTCCTCATGTCAGTCTGAATAACAAATGCCAAACCTGACAAAACATAAGTTAAGTTTTGTACACCTAAGACGAGGCTCCTCATTTACATAATGTCCTGTTCAGAGGTGACTTCGTAGAGTGCTGTCCGTGGTGCTGAATTAGTTGGCAGGTGTTTACATGTAAATAGCAGCGGTACCTGAGAACAGGTGTGAAATGTGAAACACACCGTCAGGTAGACAGCGTCCTCACTATAATCTTGACTAATACCATCACTGTTTGGTTTAGAAAACTGTGACTAATGCTTGTCAAAATATTCTAAACCTCAAGAGTCTAAATTGCCTGAGTCTGAGGGATAATATTCAACCCGTGATCATCAGTCCATTAAATAAGCAAATAGAATCAGTAATAATAAATGGACATTGCATACTCCATGAAATTCAGCACAGTAGTTGGTCCGTCACCCATGCTCCCTGTCAAATCCATCTTTGCCATGTGCGATTCAGGCCCTCAGCAGGAAATGGAAAGCTGTAAAGCTGATGTGAATGACAGATTTCTGGCAGCAGCTAACATCTGTATAGTTTCAGTCAGAGTTAGCCACCTTAGAGGGAAGTGCTGGCCGACTGTAAGTGTACACCTCTCGTGTTAAAAGGTTATAGCCTATTTACTGCAGTGCTGTTACAGTACAGTATATCCCCAAAAGGAGTTGTTTGAAAATCCTGAAATACTAATGCATGATAGATTGACCCTTGGAGACCACAGTAAATGTGGGAAGACACATAGTAACACATGATAACTCAAATCTGTCTGCTGCATACCTTGAACAGGAGTCAAAAATTTCAGCAATACAGCCGGAATAATTGAGAATCTAATGAGAGAAAATGAAGAGGAGCTGTGAGGAGAAAAGAGAAGCAAAGAGAAGGGCGCACAGGAGATATGGTTATTGTCTGACCATGTGAAAAGGAAATTAAACAATGCTGAAACCAGACAGTAGACCCGAATTCTTGAACATGAAAAGAGGCAACACACGTAAAGCACAGCATCTTTCATCCAAACACAGAGATGTTTATCTGAAGATAAAGTTTAAATGATCCAGATGAAAGAAATGACAGCCTAAAGCTGTCCTGTAGAGTATATTCAGAATACTCCTCACATCTAAGGCAGTATCCCATTATAAGAGAAGAAGATAACCAAATCAGGATCGCTGCACTGTTTGGTTATTGTTATATCCAAGTTGAGAAGGCAGGAATGTTGTTGTTTGACTGTAATTCATTATGAGTCACTAACGTCAAGGAGGCGACCTTTTAAACCAAATGATTTAGCTGTATTCTTAGAGGGAGCTCCAAAAGAATCCAAACAGCAACACTTTTTCTACTGCAGGAACAAATCCCAATCAAATAGGGAGTACTTAAAAATTACATGGACAAAAATAAGTACAGAGCTCAGCATAAATGAGTACACCCTAACATATTTCACAAAACCTTTAGTTTTCTTTGGGAAACATTTTCTATGGGACCCTGTACAACATATCATGTTCTGACTTAAGGAAATGTTCTGTAAAACTCAGTTTTGTCCAAAATTTTTTAAGCTGTGCTTATGCTCACCAAGATATTGATTAAAATCTTACTTTTCAAGGGGGTGCACTTATTTATGCTGAGAACTGCACATGAGGCTTAGGAAGCGGAGTCAGCAAAAGGTAGACCTGGATATTTTGAGACATAACTAATCAGATGGTGAATAAGAAAGCTGATGTGACTCAGGATTCAATCACGTCTAAAAGCTCGTTTAAACAGATGCAACCAGACGGATCTAATCTGCTTAAATTCACAGGCCTGTTTAGTTGACGTCCTCTTACAACTAATATTGAAAGAGGAAAAAACCTGACTGAAAAGAAGAATTGATGTAGGTATTGGTGTCTGATTCAAGTTTTATCAGCACAGGTTTTTAAATGATACCCAATTTGAGGATATTAGGGGCAAGAAAGGACCAAATGTGAGAGCAAAAAGAGGCAGAGATACAAAGGAAAGGTTTTTGTTCCTTCTTTTGGACCTGCTCTGCTCAACTGGTGGGATTTAGTTTGAGAAGGGGAGGAGACACAGGAGAGAGAGAGAGAGAGAGAGAGAGAGAGAGAGAGAGAGAGAGAGGGGGAGAGAAAGGGAGGGAATGAGAAAATGGGGTGGGACAGAACCCCCCGGAACACACACGTACATGTGCGGACACACATGCACGCCTGCATTAATGCGCACAGTTCTTCAAAGCCAAGTGGTTTTCATAGACATCCAATTACACTAAGAGATGACATCTGGGGAACTGCAGCAGATAAATAAGGTGAAAGGAGAGACAAGATTCAGTCACCTCAGAGAAACTCCAGATAACCGGAGAGAGCACCGCTGATAGAGATAGGAGAGAGGGAGAGGCAAAAGGAAAAAAGAGGGAGGGGGCCAAAGGAGAGGGAGCCGCTCACAGGAGGAAAGAAGAGAGGCAACGCGCCGCTCCGGAGCTCAGACTCCGAGAGGACAGGACAGAGGACAGATAGGGAGCTGAGTTCACTGACAGACGTACAAGAGAGGGCAGAAAGACGAGAGGTTCAGGCTCAGTTACACACTCAAGTAACTTCAAACCAGCTCCAACAAAACAAGACAAACAAAGACAGAAGACCAGAGAAGAAAGGAAGAAAGTCTGGATTGTGTGACTTTTTTTTGCGGCCCGTCTTCTGTGGATTTCTCTGGACACTTCATGAAAAGCTGTGTTAATTCTTTTTCTTAGGTTCTGCTTTATTTATTGATCTGAAACCCTTCGACATCTTTGATCCAATACTCCTCTGTCTCCCTGGACTGGAGAAGACAAATGGTTTGGGGACACGTGTGTGCGGTGGGTTTTTTTAGTGATAGTATATGAATGAACAGATAACGAGGGCGCCTTTTTTTTTAAAGATATGAGAGTTTATGTGTGCATTAAACATTAGGAGGGGGGGTCTGAGCAACCAGGAGCAAAGAGCAGCTGCCTTGCGAGGAGAGGGAGGAGGCGGCGAAAGATCTGTGAGGCAAGACCCCAGTTGTTCCCATTGCGAGGTGATCTGAGTTATGGATGTTGATGCATTCCTGTGGTGCTACTAAGGAATAAACAGCACGGGGAAATACAGCTCTGCAGGCTTCAGCGACACCGTCATCATCCAGATTACAGATTACACTACATCTGCTACCGGGAGTCCTGCTTCAATCACATCCACCGCTGTCTGTCTGTCTGTCTACACCACCCCCTCCACAAGCCATTCATCAGGTTTTAACACCTACAGTCCCAGTGAGGTTGTGGGTCTTACACAGAGGAGGTTTAGTCGGTCAGTCAGGGGGGGTTTCTCCCACTCTCATTCCCTCTCCCTGCACCCAGCTCAGCATGCCCCAGCCCCTGAGCACCTCCACAGCTCTCCCAGCTCCACTACCATGTGTAGATGGACAGTGACACAAGGTGCATCGGTCGCCTGGTTCTCCTCCTGCCCCAGCCGCAGACCTCCTTCACTCCTCCTCTCCCTCGCCTTCCTCATCCTGCTCCTCCTGCTCGGACCGTCCTCGTCCTTACCTTTGTCGTCGGACTCTGAACAGAACCGCAATGCACCGGGGGGAGGAATCGCTCCTCGCTTTTTCATCTCGCACCCGCCTCCACCTTCCTCCTCACCTGCCCCACTGCACGCATCCTCGGCAAGGTTGCCACTGGCGACCAACATGTCATCGTCGTCCGCCACGGTCATCGGGCGGCACGTGCGGAGCAGCTACAACCACCTACATGGAGACGTGCGCAGTAGGAAACTGTTCTCCTACCAGAAATTCTTCCTTCGCATTGACAAGAAGGGAAAAGTTAATGGCACCAAAAGCGAAGACGATCCATACAGTAAGTCGAACGCTTCGTCTCTTTATGTGTTTTAATGAACTTTAATGAACCAAAGGACTATTCCTCTTTACACCTGTATTATTCTTTTAGACTTCTCAGTCATCTTTGCTCTTTAAAGTTTAACTAAGCTACACATGTGAAGCCAAACACTTTAACCCATAAAGACCCAAACAAAAGCATTACTGAACTAAACTGTTTTATACCTGTTGATCCACAAATCCTATCAATACATGTAAATAACTGGTGTAAAATGCATTTGTCATCTTTTCATGGTCATCACATATGACCCATTTGGGTGTTAAGAGGCTCCGTAATGAATGTGGAAACACAGTCATCTTCTACAATGTGGATTCATCAGTAAAAGCCATGGAGTTGGCTCAATGACAGTGAATGGACACACTGGGTTCACATTCAGTTAATGATACATTTAGTTGAAAAAGTATTTTTCTTTAGTTTTTGTATTTTTGATATAATAATTCTCAAATTTACTCTGAGCTTTTATGAACATCTCCATGATCAGTGAATTAAATGTAGGAAGACACCCAATTTCACTGAAAACAAACCCCACAAAATACAGAGGATAATATTACAATAAATGGTAATAAATTACGAACGGTCAAATATGCAGACAAATTTAGTCAGGAACTGACACAAATATCACACTGGGTCCTTATGAGTTAATCATTAGTATATATGCTAAGATATGATGAAGCTGCACTGTTATTCCCACAAGTATCAGCAAAGATTAGATAAAACTTTATGGATCCCTTGGGCAGAGCCCTCAGAGCACAACTTCTGGGTTTTTTTTCCACACGTTCTGAGACAGGTGACTGGGCAAAAGAACAAATAAGAGAGATGCGTGCTTCAAGCCTTTCCCACCATATGTAGAGGCAGTCACATTTGCCAAACTACTGAGAATTTGGAAAAGAAAAGAATTACAGTGTAACAGTGGGAAGCAGAGAGAAGGAAAAACAAAATGAGTAAGTGAGGCTGATAGAAAGAGAGATGATCCACTGGAACCAATTAGAAATCGCCCAGAGAAAGTTCTTCCTTCTTTGAGGAAATATCTAAAACACAGCCATTACCAAACCAGCGGGGAGAATGACAAGTACACTTAGACGTAAGTGCTATTGTGCTGCAGCTATGACAGTGGGCATATGCTAAACATGAGGTTGTACAGGCTCAGATGTAAAATAATCACATGCTAGTCCAACTTCTTGATCTGGTTTTGCATTTTGAGGGCTATGAAACATGATTGTAACCTTTATTTATCCTGAGAAGGGTCACTGAGCACACGTGGGGTTTTGTCAGTACCACTCAGCTTCACATTCACACATTCACGCTCAAAGTCTCTCATAGTCGGTCAATGACTGAGTCCACTCACACCTTTCAAGAACTATTGTAAGTATCATTAAGTAAAATTAACTAAAGCTATACCATACAACATATGTTTTGAAACAATAAAATGATTGATTGGTTGGTTAGTTTAACCAAGCTTTTGCACTCTATGTACAATCTTGTTCACAATAACATAACAAAATCCGCATATCATATACGTCAATATGTGCACATAAATATACATAATTATATACAACAATCCGCTATTAATATACAACCATAGTAGCCCAAAAGGGAGTGAGAAGAAGTAAAATCTATTTACTCCCACCCCCATTTCACTCCTTAAACTTGTATAGTTGTAATTATATCAGAGAAATTAGTTGTTAACATGCATTAGTACACCAAAATTAACTTTAACACAACAGACAGAACACAAATGTACCCAATAAAGAAAAGAATATGGGCATTTATGGGCACCAAAATGAAATAATGTAAATATGTATAGTAAATAATACCAATTAATTAAAAAAAAAAAAAAATAGAGGGAAAAACAAAACAAAACACACATGTAGGATGAAAAATATGAAAAAAAAAACCTCATTACCTTCAAGGTCCTTCATCTCTATATTGTTTTAAGTCCATTTCTTTATATTTTGATTTTAACTGCTGCATATTATTTAAAAAGGGCTTTATCATGTAACATTAACATAAAATATTAGTTTCACCACCACATAACAGCCACACTGTAGACTATAAACCTGTAACAATGCACCCCATCTGTACACCAGCAACTATAAATTGTTTGATCTATTTATAAGGGTCAGCATAATTATTAATGTCAGATCCTGAGCTGAAAATCGTGTGTTATCATTCTGTAATCCACGTTTTTATCTTCTAGTTAAACACATCTGGAAGTTCTCCAGGTCTTCCACGTCTCCTGGCCTCTGAGCAGCTTAAAAAAAAAAAAAAAACCCCGCTGCATCGCCTTAGGGCAACATTGACAGTAGTTGTTGAAAGAGAACAGAACATTACTCCCACATTTACCTGCCCAGAGTTTTCCTGCCAGCTCACTGAATCAGATGGGTAATGTCCCAAAAAAACCTGTTAACTTTGTGGTGATTACAGCAGGTCTTTACTGTACGATGTCCACTGTGTGCGCTTGAAGTCGTCGCAGCGCGTGAACGCATGCGTGTCGGTGGATGTGATATTTATAAATGGATCTTTACCGTTCACACACAGCTTCATACACATGTCACAGGTTTATATGCATCTGTCTGTGGGTCTGTGGCGCTGTATGTACAAGCCTCTCCTGCTGAGAACGCACACACACACACACACACACACATATGCACACGCACACACTCCTGAGCACAGAGAGGCCAGTCTTGCACATGGCCTCCATATGGCAAAGCCCACTTTTATTAGGGCCAGGGCGAGTGTGAATATGTGTGTGCATGTGTGTGTGTGCCACTCAGACACCAAGGCTCTGCCAGACATGGCTGAAGGAATTTCAATTAGCGTCTCTTCCTCCCTCCCCTTGCCTGCAGTCTTGACACACACACATGCACACATACACATACACTTTTTTAACACATGCACATAAAGAACTCAACCATTAGGGTGCAACGTGTCACTAACTATAATGACATCAGGTCATGGCATTAAAGGCACAATCCATCAATTTCAACAGCTCTTGCCACTTGATTGTGGTGGGAAAATTGGTAAGAACTTAGTGGAGGGGGAAATAATGATAATTTAAGGCCTTTTCAGGTAAAACTGCGCCTTGGTAACACGTTTGGTGAGAATCTCATCAAACTGCATCTACCTGAGAACAAGTGGAGATACTGGCACTGATTTCACATGTGCACAAACTCATGTCTTTATGCACCTCCTGCAATGCCGAATGAACTTCAAAATCAGCAGAGAACAAACTGTACCCTGCAAACTAACCCAAACACAACATAATTAGATTGCATTCCCCTAACTGAGAACATGGATGTGGTTTCTGACATACTTGACATCATTTCTTCTGCTTGACCATTTTCTCGTGTTTGTTCACATCACATCAATGCTTTTGTTTTGCTCATTTTCATTTTCTAAAACACTGTAACGAATTATTCTCAATTGTACTGCTACACAATTAGTCTGTGGAAGTAAAGCTACTTCAAAGCCAAAAACAAAATGGTTATTTTTGTTGTTGTTTGCTTAACAGATCATTACACACAACAATCTATCACTGCAAATACTTTTTGTGTTTATTTAATGCTCTTGGTACTTTCTTGATTATTCAATTAATCTCCATATACGTGAAATGGCATAAGAATTCCAATATGACTGTGATACCACAACAAAATACAGTCACGGAATTAATTAGTAGACCATCAAAAGTCATCAAAAACAGTGGTTATGCACTCAAGTACTAACTCCTGTGTGTATTGTGTGACTAAAACAGACAAAAAAGAAAACAAGTATTGCCTAAAAGCAATGTTATTGTCAGTAAAATGACATAGATATTGATGTAAGAACTTATGTGATTTTGGTTATTATCAGGAAAAAACATGGAAAATGGATAGATATCAGCTCTGAAATTAAACTCTTATGAGCTATTTTTGTTGTTATCATTATATTTGTCCAAACAAATGTACCTTTACTTGTACCAGGCATTAAAATAAACAAGAAATTGAAAAAACATAAAGGTGGTCTGACAAGTTTTTCCCCAACTGTATGGCATATTTCACTTTGACTGACGGACTGGTCCTGCAAACAACCTAAAAACATTGTTTTGTGTCTAAAATACCATAAATTGATAGTGAAAATGCCCTGGGTAAGCGCAGAGAGTAAAGTTCCCTACAATGCTGCAAAGGGATTTTTCTGAAGACAATCAAGGGAGACACTGCGTGGTTATCACAGTCTAGTAGTCTGGTAATGTTCAGGAGGTCAAATTGCAAATGAGTGTCATTAGATGGTGTCAGAGGTGATAAAGAAGTCCAGCTCTGCGGTCCGGCCTCTCCACAGCCAAGCCTTCCCAATCATCTTGTCAAAGCTGAGGGCAGTACATCACTCAGGGTTTAGGGCCTGCATTGTGCATGTGTGTAAACTCGTGCATGTTATGTTATGTCATGTTATTCTTTGTCACTTTGGGCTTAAAGTCATGGAAAAAATGATTAGACCATAAAAAGTCATTAAAAACAGTAGTTATGCACTCAAGTACTAACGGTTGTATCATGTGACTAAAACAGACAGAAAAGAAAACATGGAATGTCTAAAAGCACTGTTTTTGTCAGTACAATGTCATAGATATTGATGTAAGAACTTATGTGATTTTGATTATTATTAAGAAAACCATGGAAAATGGATAGATATCAGCTCTGAAATTAAACTACTATGAGCTATTTTTGTTATTATCATTCTATTTGTCCAAATAAATGTACCTTTAGTTGTACCAGGCAATAAAAAGAACAAGAAATTGAAGAAAACATAGGGT
Source organism: Fowleria isostigma (assembly GCA_029814645.1). Lineage (NCBI taxonomy): Eukaryota > Metazoa > Chordata > Actinopteri > Kurtiformes > Apogonidae > Fowleria > Fowleria isostigma. The sequence goes on along the minus strand of JAPTGZ010000005.1, from coordinate 10,012,165 downwards.
GGTTTCATAATTTTTTCCGTGACTGTATGTGATCGATGCCCTTCACTGCGTTTCACGTGGCCTTCAACCTAACCCGCTGTCTGCAGACATGATACCAGGCTGTTAAATGATGAGCATTGATCGTGTCACTGACCATATGCAACAGAACTGGCCTGTTTTCTTCCCTGCGTGTTGTCCGTGGACTGTCACATCTTGTTTACAAACAAACAAATAAAGCAATGAAACAAACGGACATGTGTTTGCAGTTGGACCACAGACTTGTGGTCGTGTGTAGCTCAATTAGAATCGAATGGTGCCAACGCGACTACACTCGGAGCTTTAGAATTTCACTGTGACCACCCGGATTGTAAAAGCTGCCACACAACTTTATTGTAAACATTAATCACAGCAGACACATTACCCACCGACATAAATGAATCCAACACACCACAATTTATGGATAGTCTAATACACTGGACATTACTCTCTGATTTAGTGCAGGTTTTTCATGTCCAGGCTAATTACGCAGGTCTGCCCCCTCCGGTTTGACCCCTACCTATTGACCCAAGGCAGGAAGCTTTGTTAATGGAAAAGGCAGCACCAGAGGTAGTGCATCACCTTAGACTTCTGGTAGTCTGTTTGCTCAGAGGAGTCACTCTGGGATGTAAATTTCACATTCTTTAAAAGAGCACAAAATAACTTTAACCTCCCCGTCCTGTCACACTGAGGACTGTCCTTAAAACTTAACAAAAATATGCCCAGAAACAAGTGAATACTCTGAATCAAACTGTGAAAGGTCAAACAAAATGGCTCTATAAGTACATTTCTTTATTAAATTGTAAAAGACATCACTATAAGAATAAAAAATTTGATTCAGAGCCTGACCCATACTGTATTTTTGGGGCCAAATACCAAAATTAAGGAATGAAATATTTCCAGTAGCAATATATCACCCAATATGTAACCAGGATATTTTATGGTTAAACAACACTTTTTATGAGAAAATGAGTCAGACATCAACGCGCTGTATAATAAAACTCTCACAATACTGCAATATATACAGTCGTGGAAAAAATTATCAGACCACCCTATGTTTTCTTCAGTTTCTTGTTTATTTTAATGCCTGGTACAACTAAAGGTACATTTGTTTGGACAAA
>JAPTGZ010000005.1:9983097-9995802 GCA_029814645.1 Fowleria isostigma | reverse complement strand
GTCATTGATCCAACTCCATGGGTTTTACTGGTGAATCAGTGTTGTAGAAGATGACAGTGTTTCCATGGTAACTATGGCGCCTCTGAAGATCCAGATGGGTCAGACCTGATGACCATGAAAAGATGAATAACTGTGTTTCATATTAATTATTTGCATGTATTAGTAGATCAACAGGGATTAAACAGTTTATATCAGTACATGATTTTGGTAGATGGAGGATGTTTGGGTATTTATTGGTTAAAATAACATAACATTAAATATAAAGAAAATTTCATTTGGGAACTGACACAAAAGTAGTGCTGGGTCTTTATCAGATGTGAAAACAGTACTTTAATATTCTGTGCAAACACAAATGCAGCTTTGCATATAATCACTCATCTAGATGTGTTAGATCCCTCTACATCTGCATATATATATAAGAATAGACTCAAACATAAACTGATGCAGAATATATGCTCAGACTCATCTCAGAGTGAACTGGTGATGTCGAATAACTGAACCTGTTATGTTTTGTTGGCTGTAAAATTATAAAACAGAATTATGCTTAGTTCATTCTGTAGTTTATATGGGTGTGGTGTTATATAAGCCTTTTTGGCTTCTACCTCTCCCATGCACATGTTGTTTGATGTTATGATTCACATGTTGTTATTAATCTTTTTGTCTTTAGATGTATTTTGGTAGTTTTTTCTTTTTTTCTTTTAAATTTTTTGTTTCTTTTATATTTCAACTCAACATTGTATTGAACTGTTACGTGTTATACAATAAAATAAAAAAAAATAAATAAATACAGAAACTAATCCTGAGCCTTAATAGCAAACCTCTAGAGATACCTTTACTTTCCTCATCTCTCGCTCGATCTCTGATATTCCTACAACCAGGCCTCCACTTCCTACCGGCCCCTTTAGCTAATCCTCTCAAACCCCTGATAGTTTTATGGCTTGGTGTAACTGACTTTAGGATGAGAGAAGAAAGGGCCGGGGACCACAGCTTAAACCAGTAATTGGTTCAGGCTTGAAAACTGATACGGACGCCTTGACCCCTTGCCAGTCTGGCAGCCAGAAAGCCTCTCTCCGTCCTGTCCGTGTGCCTGCTGCACTCCCCTGGTCAAAAAAACAAACATGGAATGGAGAAATGTTTTTTCCTGGCTTGCACCTCGGTCCCAGGGCATACAGCCCGCAAACTAACCAGCAAATGAACGGGGGCAAGAGGCCGGTCTGAGGTCTGACTGTCACATACTGAGGTGGAAAGTGAAAGAGGCAACACTGGGGTTCACTTGTGAGGAAAAAAAGTCAGATGATTCAGAGTTTTTCCTGCAGTATTTTAGCACTTATGAGCCATTTTGCATAATTATAGATCTGTATTAGGAGTTACACATAGAGACCTGAAACCTTAAAGAGGAACCTTATTACATTTTAAACCAATAAATAATACTAATGCACTTAAATTCCATATATGCACACTCTAGATAGGCTCCACTTCCCTGGCAGAAATGTTGAAACCAGTAAGAAACAGCAATGGTAGCCTTGCATAGTAGCATAAATTAATAAAGGAGTGATGTTGGCCGATTAACTACTTATTGGCTTTTTAAAATCGGCCACAATTAGTCTTCTACAGACAGACCCATTGCCACACCTCATTATTAGAGGGGTCATATTTTGCTAAACCCACTTTCATTAGTCTTTGGTTCATTTATTTGTGTATGTGCAGACCCTAATGGTTCATAAAGTTTGAGTGTGAACCCTCCAGGTGCTGCCGAGCAGAGCCAGCCCGACCCAATGTGGCACCCTGGGTGAGATTTTATATGGCGCCCCCTCCATCAGCAATTTACATACGCTTATGAAAAAAATCAAATAGCATTGTTGTTTTACTATTGCCTTTAATTTATACGATAACATGTCATCCAATTTATGTCCTTAAAAAATTACAAATAAATACCAAAAAATCTGAAATACAACATAAATACTGTAACCACAGTACTTAATTGGTATTATCATCTCTAGTAATATTAATTTGGAATTGCTTTCCATTTTAAGACTTAATAGTAATAACTAGTTTTGATATAATTATATTAAAAGTGAATATTTTCCTGATTTTGTGGCGCCCCCTGGAGGCCACGGCACCCTTAGCATTTGCCTACATTGCCTAACTGGCCACCCAGCTCTGCTGCAGAGCTATCTTTATATTCATTTTGGCAAACATTGAGTGGATTTCGACAACCAATTTTAATTCCTTCTTAATTTGTTATGGCTATAACTAGTTATGCCACGACATTTCCACATATAAGGTCAAGACTTCTGATTAACATTTCTCTGAGTACGACATAATTGTTTGTCAGCAGCAGTGGTTGTATCCATACTGAAAATATGTCCAAACTTTGAGCTGATTACCTAAAATGTTCAGTTGTGGTTGAATGGGACAGAGCAGCACAGTCAGCAACCTGGAGGGGGAGGGGCATGAATGGCTCACTTGCATTTAAAGGGCCAGTGCTCAAAACGACCTTTATCCTCAGAAATAGTGTTGAAGATGGACCCTGTGGAGTTGAATTAATGAAGAATCCAGACCCAAGCATAGCATTTACAGTTTATGTAGACCACAAGGAACTGTTTTAAAATGAATAATTTAAAAAAAGCAAAATATTACTCCTTTAACACTGTGCCAGTGCTGTAACTACGTCTGCCATCCTCCACTGTCATTCTAGTAAGATGAAAAAAAATTATCTGCAATGTTTAGCTTATTCTTGGACATTATCACTGCGACAGTGCTTCAGCAAAATTGTGTTGGAAGTTGTTTTGTTTGTCATGCACATGAGGAAGCTGATCCCGGCATCAAAAGGATTAGATTTGTAAAGAAATAAATGGCACATAAAGATGTGTGTGTTTGTCAAAACTTTCTATTTTCAGGGTGTAATTGCAGCTTGGAGATTGTTGAGTGAGGTGGACTCTCAAAGTGATGCACAGGTAGTGGAAAGACGGAGAATGAAAATTCTGCTACTGCACAATGAAAATATTCACCCTTATTCACCCTTATTCTGGCAAAAAAGTCCACCTCAGTAAAAACTTACTGAGATGTTTGTGTAGTTTGTATTTCTTTAAACAAATCACACTCACTGTGGGCACCGCAAAGTACAGAACACAGCCAAGTGCTGATAGAGAACATGTTTTCTATATGGGGACAAGTCAGCCATGGTACTAAAATGATCAAATCCCACAAGAGAAATGGGTCATTAAAAGGTGTGACTTCAGATTCAGATCAGCTTTATCAGTGCAAGGAGGAACCTCATGTTTGCTTTTATTTAATGGGGGAAGAAGATCCCGTAAAGATCTCTCCTTCTGGAGATAACAGTTTGACATAAAAGCTATTTCACATGCACAATTACACATAAAAACACAGTAAATACATAAAATCCAACTAATAAAAAACAGTAAAAGGAAAGTAAAGAAACTAAGATGGTACATAGACAATACCAGCAGTATCCTGACACTTCTCTACAGTGAAAGTGTAAAACAGGAACACACATCCTTCAACTAAAGACAAAAAAGTCAGAAAAAAATGAAAAAACTAAAACAAGTTATCAGGGAATTATTAACTACGATGTTTTTTCTCAGTACTTTACCATCAGAGGCCCAAACATGCGGATCAAGGGCGAAAACCAGCCCATCAATGGGTCCAATCCAGCCTGTGGGATGAATTGGTGAAATACAAAAATTACACCGAAGATAATAATCAATGATGTTAAAATAATTGTATGTGAATTAAACCCAAAATGGGTCAGACAAATACTATCATAAAAAACTATAAATAATAAAAAACGCAAATTTTTCTTTGTTTTAGTGTAAAAAATGTAAACTTGCACAAAAATATTTACATTTACAGACTAGCCTTTTACAAAAGATGTGAATAACCTGAATATGAACCTGAAATGCCTTACGAGAATTGAGCAATTTTAACAATATTCTGCCCGTTATTAAATGTTTTGTGTATTTGTAGTACAAGGTCATTAATTTTCAACTTTAGTGATGCACAGGTCTGTCAGGAGTATCTGAAGGCACACGAGTTGAGATCTTCATTCATTTTTATGTCAGCTTCGTCTTCCACTAGCTGTGTGATATGCAAGTTGTAATGAACATATGAAACTGAGAAGCTGAGGCAAAATAATAGAATAAATTATTAAAATTGCACTTTTTCTTAATAAATTTCTTTTTGTTCATGTTTTTTTCACATTTTTTAAAGGATAGTTTTTAGATGTAAATATTTTAATATCATAATTTTACTTGTTTCACTGTAAAACATGGAAGCTGGACATACAAATTTTTGAACTGACATTATTTCTAATTATTATTTTACTGTTCCAGTCCACTTCAGGTCATATTGGGCTGAACTAACATGAGTTTGACACCCCTGCTTTACATGTTCCCTGTGTGTTTGCTAACTCTAGTTCTGAGGTCTTTTGTTGCACTAGTTGAAGCATTTGGACAGAAAGCACAGTGTTTATCTGGTATCAGTAAAACTTAAAGGGTCAAGAAAACCTGAATCCAACCAGATCTGAGTGACCTATGTGAAGCATTGACCTTTGTGTCTTCTCTTTTTGTCTGTACCAGGTATTTTGGAGATCAGGTCAGTGGATGTGGGGGTGGTGGCCATCAGGGGCCTCAGCAGTAACTACTACCTGGCAATCAGCAAGAAGGGGGAGCTATACGGAGCGGTAAGCAGCCATCCCAGCACTCTTTTACATCCACTACATACAGTCATGGAAAAAAATTATTAGACCACCCTATGTTTTCTTCAATTTCTTGTTCATTTTAATTCCTGGTACAACTAAAGGTACCTTTGTTTGGTCAGTTAGAATGATAACAACAAAAATAGCTCACAGTAGTTTAATTTCAGAGCTTATATTTATCTATATTCCCTGGTTTTCTTGATAATTATTAAGATCACATAAGTTCTTACATCAATATCTATGGCATTGTACTGACAAAAACAGCGCTTTTAGACATTCCATCTTTTCTTTTCTGTCTGTTTTAGTCACATGATACACACAAGAGTTAATACTTGATTGCATAACCATTGTTTTTGTCTGCTCTGATTTAATATTTTGCAGAGCAGCTAAAAGATCGGTGTGTTAGTGGTAAATTCAGATGATTCTTAAAAAAAAAAATCAGTCTGGCAAAGGGATCCATCACTCCTAAACTGTCTGTAGCCTGAATCATTTTAAAACAATTGTCGAGTCTGCATTTAAGAAATAGAATCCAGCGCCGGTCAATGTGAGCTCTCCTCTCTGCTACCTACCTCCTCCTCCATTCAGAAACAGGAAACACAATCCTTCAGTTTCTCTATTCTGCTTCAATCCCTCTGGGGAGTGGAGCCCTTGTTTCATCTGTGTTCTCCCTCTCCCTCCTTTTCTTCATCTCTTTCTCTACCTCCTTTTTTTCTCCTTCCTTACTTTGAAAGACCCAACTTTCAGCGTGTCTCTCTGGAGCCACACCACAGATGAAATGACACACGGTAGAAAAGAAAGAGAGGCATTCTGTTGCGCGGCCTGAAACTGAATTCCCATGACGTCTTCTGCTCGATGCAACACAAGCTACAGCAGCACGGTGGTGCAGGTTCCATTACACTTGATGGGTTTACACAGTGACTTCTTTATCCAGTGGTAATCAAATGAAATCATTGTTGAAATGACAAAAAGGATTATGATTGCTTTCAAGTTTCAGTGTTTGATTTGTACAGAAAATCACCGCATGTCGGATGATAATAAAAAGTCACTGTGTGGAGTTTAGTTTAACCCTATGAAACCATTTGTATTATATTTGCTACGCCAAGTTCTGAGACCTTTATCTTATCAACAAAGTCAATACTTTCCTTAAAAACTTGTTGAATATGACCCAATACATGTTTTCTGTCCCTGGTGCAAGGTTATTATCGTTAACGCAAATGAAACAAAATGATAAAAACAACATTTTTGTTAACTGAAATAAATAACTAAAACTGTATTGTGTGCTTACAAGACTAACAAAAACATATAAAAATTATGGATAAAATTCCATTTTGTTTTTGACTTTGTTAATGTCAGGTTGATATCAAAATTGATTTATTTCATTCGAGCAAATTTTAGCTGGTGGCACCATACGTCATACAGTCCTCCACAGTCCGTCATGTCTCGTCACTTGTCGTTGAGAGTCGGCTTCTCATCCCCACTCTCCCGGGAAACATGGAGACTAAAGTTGGGAGAAAATAGCAGAGTCCTGTATGAGATTTATATGGATAAAACAGAGAGAAAGAGGAAAGATATGAAAAAACTCCAACTAACCATTTAGAATAAAAAGAAAACTAATAAAAATTCACAAACCTGCTCTGAAAACTAATTAAAACTAACTAAATTAGAGGGAAAAAAGGTCAAAACTAAATAAAACTAAACTACAATGAACAATCCAAAACTATTCTAACTTTGTTCTGGTGGATTGTCATCACTCTACAGTCAGTGGAAAGTTTTTTTTTTTTTTTTTTTAATGTGCTTTTTCAATATGGTTGTTAAATTGTTAAATCATCCAACACACATTTTTGCACAAAAGTCTTTAATTTTCAAGAAGTTCCATTAAGAAGAACATATAACAAAGAACAAAGAATGTTATTCAGTTGGAAATGGAAAAAATGAGAAAATATTGAAATCATGTTACAAATCAAGGTAAATAAAAAGGCTGTGAAAAGTATTATAAATATAAAAAAAACTACCTGAAATGTTTTATATTTTTGAAATGTTCCTGGTAAAATGTATTTTTGTACCATAAGTTAATATTGTTGTGTGCACAAAGTTGCCAAAAATGCCCAATAAATCAAAGGTGATAAAAAAATAATTACCATAAAGTATATGGCAATATTTTTTCCTTGGATTACGGCACACAGCAACAGATTTGTCACAAAACCTTTAGTTTTCCTTTAAGAATCGATATTTTCTATGGGACACTATACAAAATATCATGTTCTCAGTTAAGGAAATGTTCAATAAAACTCAGTTTTGTCCAATTTTTTTAAAACTTTGCTTATATTCATTAAGATATTGATTAAAATCTTACTTTTCAGAGAGGGTGTACTCATTTATGCTGAACACTGTATGTTAAATGGGCTAATAAACATCCTTATATTATGGTTATTTTTTAATGTGTGTGGGTTTTACAGGGTTAACAGTTACTTCTACATTTAAATCAGTCATAAAATAATAACATTACTACCTTGCATGATTACATATTTCTAATCACTTTAATTGAAAGGCGTCCAGCGTACACCGTCTGGTCGTACCGAGCTGCAGCGTTACTTCAAAAACTGCACAGTGTGTGTGCAAAATATTCTCATTTGGCTTTGGGAACATTTAGTTTTACTTCTGGAACCAATTTGAACAGCTGTGGCCAGATACAGAGACTGGGTTATATTGTGATATGTGCGTGCGTGTGAGAGAGTGTGCGAATTTGTGCATTCGGGGCAAGTACATTTTTGCTTGTGAATATCAACTGCATCCAGTTAGCTGTCTGTTTAAGCGACGGTCGCCTAAAGCATAAGGGCAGCTTCCAGTAAACTGACAAATGTTCTCTCAGATCATATTCTGTTCATTTAACAGTGGGTGGTCACTGTGGTAATATAAGGCACAAACACGGTGTCACAATGCTCTTAGCTGGCAACGAGCCTGAGCCTTTAAGACATCACACTTCATTGCTAACCTCTGTGTCCCCCGTCCCCGTCCGCCACCCCACGGACAAACAAACAACTTCTACAGCAATTTCATGTCCAGTTTTTAACAATCGGTCTTGATTACACCAGGGATTGGTCTGAAGTAACCGCTGACCATTTGTTGATCCACGTTGTCACAACAAGTAAAACATCACCGTGTTGTTGTTTTGGTCTGAAAAGGCTCAACGGGACACCTTTAACATTAAAACACCACCAAAACATAACACAATCCTGATTTTAACTTTCAAGCCAAGATGAATCACTGACAGAAAACATAGAAGTGAGAGAGATAATGACACATAGAGGTCGAAAAGCACAGATGACAGAAACCGCCGAGGAACAGGAGCGAAAATTGGAAGCAAGATTCCCAAAAGTCTCAAAAGATTGTTTTCCAAAGCTTTTGTGTTTGAATGAGTCCAAGTAAACAGCTGAAGCCTTATTCACAAACTTTGGCATTTTAGGGTAAACCACTTATGGAGAACAGGCCGAGGAGACACAAAGCAACCTTTTTCCACAAGTCTAAAGCCCTTTGAAAACTATACATTATTACCAGACAGAAAGAAAACACGAGGATATAAAGCCTAAGGATTAGATTGCATTCATGGTTTGCACTGATTTGCATAACTGACGTTTATACTCTGCACTCCTTTTATCTCTGATCTGCAGAGGGACTACGGTCCGGACTGTCGGCTGATTGAACGCATCGAGGAGAACAAGTACAACACCTACGCTTCGGCCGAATGGCGCAACAAGAAGAAGCACATGTTTGTGGGACTCAACGCCAATGGCAAGCCAATGAGGGGGAAGAAGACGCGGAGGAAAAACACAGCCAGTCACTTCCTGCCTATTGTGGTACAACCGCGATGATTGGAGGAATCAGCCGCGGTGGAGCTGTACAAACGGCAGAACATCAGACACTTTTGGAGTTACAGTGATGGCTACATTGGACAGATCTGAACAGGGTCTGAATGATGCACTGAGAAGGAAAAGAGTGGAAACCTATAGACATTTCTCTCTGTTGGACAAAGACATTTCTATTTTTAGAGAAAGAAATAAGATATATTGGTATACAATGTATATTTTATTTTCTGTTTTAAGTTATAAAGTACATGAATTGGCATGGTAGAGAATATGAAAAGAAATGACTTCTGTGCCAAAATATGATTAGCAGCTCACATGTCCAGATTTGTGTCTATGTGAAGTGCTCGACTGGGAAGAAATGAAATGACCAAAGCAAGAACGGACGAGAGAGGTTGAAACGAAAGGGAATTACTGATCCAAAGCTGACTGGAAAAGAGGACGGAGAAGTAGAAGGAGCAAGGGTGAAAGGAAAGTCAAAAGAGTTTAGTTAAGAAAGCATCAACACAACAGCAAGTCTAACACTATCATATTTTTCTTTAAATTTATTTATTTTGTGTAATATTTAACAAAAAAGAACAAAAACACAAAAGGACAAGTTCTTGTCTTTTTTACCATTTATGCTTCTCTTTTTAAATACTAATCATTTAAACCTTAAATAAATATAAAAATATATTTGTCTTTAACTTGTTTGCGTTTGAGTTCTTTCAAAAATATCTGGTTGTAAATGCACAATGAAGACATACACAAATAAACACATGAATGAATAAACCATTCAAGGAAACTCTACAAACAGCACATGCAGCACACTGATTCACCTTCCTTTAAGTAATCTATAGTCGCGGAAAAAAATTATTAGACCATCAAAAAGTCACCAAAACCAAAGGTTATGCAATCAAGTACTTTAGCTGGATTTATAGTCGCGCCGACGTCACATGTCACTACCTACGCTGTCACTTCAGACAGCAACATGTTGGCCCGCGTAACTCTTCCAGATTTTAACTACGCAGCACGGCAATGCAGACACCCCCTGCTGGTTGGCCAATTTATGATCATGTGACTCCAGGACAATACAGAACTAATGTTGTGGGGCTCCACTGTAGAAAGTTATTTTGTTTTTATTTGTGTCTGTTACGTTTTGTTCCTGATAAAACTGTGTGGTTATGCACATTAATAAGCCCATATACTTGAACTAAATTGTGCCTTTAGTACAATCGATAATTATTAGATTTCGGTATTCCCCATCAGTTAACCTATTTTTGTTGAACAGTCCACAGTCCATCTCCTAAATTGCCTCTTTCTCTGTTGTTTACGCTATAATACTTTAAATACGACTATATGTTCATAGATTCTGTGAGCTCACAAAGACACTGCTTCATGTCGGCCGCTATTAAACCAGGAAATGCCTGCCGGAAGATATCGAAACCACAGAAACACCACCACAGAGTAGAGTTTCAGCTTTAAAACCAGCCGACAGTAGCACTACTGCCACCTTCCAGCTTGGAGGGAAACTACAACACTTTATTAAAACGACGCTGCTACAGTACACTCGAGTGTGAGAGCGCACTGTGGTGGCATCAGATATGTTGTATCAACGTGACGCACAACTATGTGTGACTATACCTCCAGTTTAACTCCTGTGTGTACCATGTGACTAAAACAGACAGAAAAGAAAAGATGGAATGTCTAAAAGCACTGTTTTAGTACAATGCCATAGCTACTGATGTAAGAACTTGTGTGATTTTGGTTATTATCAAGAAAACCACAGAAAATTAATAGATATCAGCTCTTAAATTTAACTACTATGAGCTATTTTTGTTGCTATCATTATATTTGTCCAAACAAATGTATCTTTAGTTATACCCGGTATTAAAATGAACAAGAAATTGAACACATAGGGCGGTCAAATAATTTTTTCTGCGACTGTATAAATACCAGTGTAGTACAGTGAGGAACGGATTATTTTGAATGGAATAGTGGGATTTGTTAAGCGTACGGTCACGTTATAAACAGAGATGTTGTGAAAAGCTCTTCATAAGCTCACAGGTGGGTGGTGATTCCAGACTTTTCCCTCATATTACTATCTGAAAGCAGGGGAATTAATGTTACTCATACTATTTCAAAGTCAAGAGTTACCTTCCCCGCTCGCATATTTCAACCATTCGCCTACTCGAAAGCATCCTCGCCTTCTTTAGCTTACTAATCAGGATCAATAACAGACTGCGAGTAAGCGAGTGGAGTACTTCTCAATTTAGCAATCTGTAAGAAATTATCCTTTTGAAAGAAAACCAGCGGACAACCTGCCTGATGAGTTCAGGGGTTTTCATTTCTCTGCACATAAACGTCTCTCTTACAAGTACACATGGTGATCCTGGCTTTGTGGAGGATAAACACTGTCTTTTATGTGATAACGACAAAACAGGCTTTAGAAACGGTTCGCTCACACACACACACACACACATTACACTCAGGCTGGGTAAAGAGGCATGTGCATCAGTGTGGTCTAGCAGCTGGGAAAAGCCTCCTCCTTGACCTTACTTGTCTGAAACCTGTTGCTGTGCCCCCCGAGAAAGAAAGACACATGGAGCAGGGCATATGGTGTAACGTAAATATCACTCTCTTGTTTATCACCTGATTCTAATTAACTATGATGTCATGTTTTCTTTATTCCTCTTTTGCTTTCCCTCTCTTTTTCCTCAACTCGTTCTCCTCCGTGTTGTTGCTGTTCGCAATTTGTTCGCCGTTTTTCAACCTTTTTTTTTTTTTTCTTTTCTCCCTTTCCCATTTCGTGGTTTAAGTTCATATAGAATCCAGCGAGTAACGGATCGGACCCGGAGCGAGGTTATCACACAAACACACACAGAGTCTCCCTCTGCCCAGGGCGGCAGCGGTTGTAATTTGTTCAATGCATCCATCACTTTCAACTTTCTGCCATCTGTTCCCCTCCGAGTGTGTGTGTGTGTATGTGTGTGTGTTTGTACGTTAATTTCTGAGTATGATGGAATCCACCGGAGTCGGTCCATCCTGCTGTGTTTATTACAAAAAGGTCCTGGATCCTCTTTTGGAGCGCAGGGATCCTCAGTGTCTAACGCTCATGTCAAAACGTGAGTAAGTATGATGCATCAGAGGGAGATTCAGATTTCCTTTCATCCTCCCAGGGCATCTAGTCCTCTGTTTATATGATTACTTGGGTGTTCTGTAAACGACATATCAAGTACAATTACTTTGAAATGTGTTCAAGACACTGATCCCCCCCTACCCCTCCCCCTTTCCCTCCCTCATAAAGTTCAAGGGCTGGCATTCCTAAGCCAAGATGTCTTTATTATTTGGTGGTACAACTTCAGAGATCTACATATGTAAAGCGCCTCATTTAAGTCCTCAATAGAACATTAAAATGCAATCAAATGTAGGTTTTCGACAAATCCGTCCAGCCCATTCAGAGAGCGGGGAATTAAGTCTGCGCATATATCATGTGTAGACCACTTGGAATGGTTAAATGTATTTTTATTGCAACTTTAACATGACTTAATGTGGTCTTGCCTTCAGCCATAATGCATAACAAGGCCACACTTTAAAAGCAGTGCATTTATTCAAGACAGATGTTTTGCGCTGATTATTAACCCCAATGACATCTGAGTTCGTCTGTTCAGCGGCACCAAGCCACGCATCATTTCTCCTATTTCTACAGTGCACCTAACATGTTTCTAAAAACTGTTTGCCAATGTCATTTTTTAGTGTTGTGCTTGGGTATGTTTGGTTAGTGTTTGGTTTGTTGAGGCATGTGGCGAGGCTCAGTATGCGGTTTCTGTTTTGACTACATCAAGATCTATCGAACCTGTGTCGGACCTCAAATGAAACGTACACCATCGGCTTCACACGTTCACAGCTCCTCTGTTTGCTCAGAGAGTCTTGTGGCCGTGCGACCTGACCGCAGCAGCAGCTGTGAATATTTTACATCCCGGGGAGAGAGGGAGCGAGAGTCAGAGACATGGTGAAGGGGAAAAGAGAGAGAGGGAGGCTGCGAGCTTTGAAACAGAGAAAGAAGTGTGGGTTTGGAAGAGAGGTGAATAACTGAAAGAACCACAGTCCTGGGGGCATTTACAGCAGTCGAGGGGGTGAAGGAGGGGG
>JAPTGZ010000005.1:9965366-9977223 GCA_029814645.1 Fowleria isostigma | reverse complement strand
TACTTAAGGGCGAAGGCGGGGTACACCCTGGACATTTCGCCAGTTCCTCGCAGGGCTGACATATAGAGACAAACAACCAATCACGCTCACATTCACACTTATGGACAATTTAGATTAACCAATTAAATATTTACTGAAATAAAAAAACATTTTTTTCAGGAAAAACATGTTTTTCTATTATTCATATTATTTTGAATACACATAACACGCATAATGTGCACAACGCCTAACACGATAAAAAGGACACGAGAATTATGTGCTACTATTTTTTTGAATATCTTTTTATACTCACAGGTACATTTTAGGAATCAAACTAATCCTGCAAGGCAGAGTATTTCACAAAAACTGACTGCTCTTGGAAAATCACTCACAATTTAGTTGTGTTTAAATGGGCAGGTTCTGCATGTAATGCGGGTGGACACAAAGGGTTACAAAACCTGAAATGAGACTGAGATTCATGACATCAACACACTGAACACAGTGTCTTTATTTATAGGGGTACATATATAACCATCTATCCAGTTATTCATAATTATCTCACACTATTCTCAACTGTTGTTTTTCTTGTCTTGAATTGAATGTTTGGTTATATTAGGTTTAAGTTTAAGTGTGTTGTGTCTATGTGGAAATTGTGCTTTGTGAGCTAAGATAGACCGAAGCCAAATTCCTTGTATGTGTTCAAATACTTGATTCTGATTCATTTACATACATGTTTTCCAGATCAAATGTACTGACACCTAGGGTAAGGTTTTTTGTCCCAATTTGGGTCCTATTTCTGGCCCCAATATCTTATTAAAAATTCATTAATTTTGAAATTGCTCACAACAGGAGTATATTTTTTTTTACATTTATCTGAGGCTATCATTAGGTACATCCTGGGGGGCAATATATCTATATTTCTCTTTTATTATTGGATCTTAAAAAGCTGGCAAAGTGCCAGGTACCAAAATTAACCCAGTTTCACAGAGGCATCCACTTCAAAGTTGTTCACCATGAAGGAAGTGATTCAGGTGTGTTAGCACAGACATACTATCGGATTTGTGATAGTTAGGCTATCAATTAGGTTTTACAGATTTGAAGAAAAATTTGTGATGAAAGTCAAATCCTGCTTTAATTATCTAGACCATGACAGCTTAATTTGCCACTGCTGGCGTTTTCTGGTAAATCAACAACTTTTCACAGTCACATAAGTCTAAAACATCTGCATAAATCAGACTCAATGAATGTCATTGTTCGGAAGTCAGACCTCAGCTGATATATTTATGGCAATTATTCACCATTATTTCTTCAGCAGAAGCAAAACAACATGTTACACAAACTGCAAGTTACTGCTATCTAAACCCATACACATATGTTTGAACAGCCATGAAATAAGCATACTACTACCCTCTGTAACCTGTACTACTGACATTAATGCAACAAAACTAGCTTAGTGGACACAGAAAAAACATTGTACATTGACAAATGTCACTGAAATCAAATGTTCGTGAATGAGGAGAGTGACAGCACTGTTGTAGCACAAGATCTGCTGTACATACATGCAGTTATAATAGCAATGATTTATGATGAATTCATGAATTTGAACTAGCAGCATGAACCCCCTGGTAGTTTGTGGCACTCTGTTGTTGTAATTTTTGCTCTAAAACATCTCTGACATTTATTTCAATGATGAAACTGACAAATATCAAATTTCATCTCCTCATCAGTCCACACTACCTGTTGCTGCTCACAGCCATGTTTTCACACTGAGAATGTCTGAGAGGACATTTAGGAAACCCAGGATATGTCATGTGAGTTCTGTTGCAGTCATTCGTTCGTTTGCTTTCTGAACCATTTAATCCTCCAGACAGTGGTAGGGATGCTGGATCTCATCCCAGCTACCAATGGGTGAAGGCACAGTTCACCCTGGATATGGCACCGGTTCGTTACTGGGCTGATATTTGAAGACGAACAACCTTTCATTATCATATTCGCAACTACGGCCGAGTCAGACTGACCATTTAACCTATTATATGCTTGTGTTTAGATGGTGGGAGGAAGTTGGAATGCCCAGAGAAATTCTACACGGAATCGAACCCAGGACCTTCTTACATTGAGGTGACAGTAGCTGGGTTTCCATGACAGTTTTTGGCAAAATAAAAGCAATATTTCTACAGTTTTGACAAAGTATAATTGCTACTTGTAGGTGTTTCCATTGAAGAATGTTTGGCTTCTGATAGAAAAGTCCCAACTACCCATCTTGCAATATGTCGTAGGTCTCGCAGGGGGTGGGGGGGTTATGTTTTCATCATGTTACTCTACAGGAGTGATAATTTTTTATCTCTTACAGCTATGTTATTGTGCCGTTTTTACTTTGCTATTTTTTTGTGGGTTTCTCATGTGTATGCTCAGTGTTGTGCTGCTTTTTAGAACCTCACTTTCTTGAGGGCTCTGCCCAAGGGATCAATAAAATTTAATCTAATCTAATCTAATCTAATCTAATCTCTAGAATTCACCAATGAATTGTGGATCCACAATTTTCCAGTGACTGTTTCATAAACTGTTATGTTACTGAATCCCGTGGCACTGGACTTATCAAGCCTGTGACTAGTGAAAATGTGCAAAATGTGTACTTTTTTGTGTAATACTTGTACACCGAAACGTCTCAAAAACTTTTTTGCGATCTTTGACCAATTTTACAACATTTCTGTTTCCATTACCAGTTTTCCCAATATGTATTTTACACATTTCTGATGGTAATGGAAACCCAGCTAGTGCTAAGTACTGAACCACCATTCTGCCCAAGTTACATCAGAACTTATTTGAGATAGATTTCCCATCTACCATTAACCACATTAAGTGTTTGTTTCTTTTTTTTTTTTTAAAGATAAAACCACCTCAAACAGGCCCAAAAACCTCTTTGCAAAAATTGTGGAAGTTTCTTTCCCATTTCCATACACAGTTTCTAATGCAATACTTGAGCTTAAAAATAGTGTATGGAAAAGCAGGTCATGACCATCTCAGACTGTTTATTTTGGTGTAGATCCAAATGACTAATAACAATAATATTCTCTGAGTACTTCCTAACACATACAGTGCAGCTTACAGTAAGTTACACATGCACTTCATCTAAAGAAAAGGCTGGTAATATAAGGGGTCGTGGCTGGGCTTGTGTGTTGGATGTGTGGTTTGACTGTAAAATAAGAACAGACTGAAAGGCCTCGACATGAGGTGAAGTGACAAAAGGAGTGAGTGGGTTTTGTGGTGGTGTGGGGAGATTGCTGTGGTGAAGGCCTACTGGCTTGTGGCAGGAGTGTGCAGCCGGGTGTTCAGTGACTGCATATGTGTATGTGTGTGAGCTGAAGCTGCTTTCAAAAATGCTTCATTTTCAATATGTTTCAGCATCAGGTCTCATTGAATGTGTAGAAGTGTAATATTTTATTTTTTACAGAATTTACTAGGTTTCCAGTCACATATTTTGCCGATAGTTATTCATCATCAATCTTTTAGAGTGCTTGGGGATCCCTTCCCACTGATGTCTACATGAGTGGGGGTTAACTTCTTTGCTCAGTTTGTACCAAATAATTACTCCTTGAGCGATACTCCCACTGGCTGTTCATACAACTGAGCTCATTCTTGGACAGTCTTGGACAACTTCATGATACACAAGCCAAGAAAATCAACACTATTTGATAAAAATGATTTATAAACTGCATTTTGAAACCTGTCATGTGAGCTTTTACATAGGCCATTGTCCTAAGTGTCATTTGATTTCACATTCGGCTCAATGATTGGAATGAAATTGGATCAAAGCTCCTCTGGCCTGAGAGGGATTAGATAGGCATTGTATCACAGGGTTTGGATCATGTAAACATATAGCGTTCATTGTCAGATCCAAAAGTTAACTGAAACTCAGATAAGAATAAACATAATAGTAATTAGAGAGCTTTCAAACTATTAAAATCCAAATTTAACTAAGACATAAAGGCTGGTAAGTTGGCAGAGGTATTTTCAGCCCTCACTATGGTTTAGCTGTGGAGTTAGTGTGTTGGGCAACCCACCACTTTGGTTTCATACCAGAATCTAAATAACAGCTGAATAGTAGTTGTCACAACAAGACGTATCAGGCACATCTAAATTAGTCAGTACCCCCTTTTCAGGCCGACAGAGAACCAAGACGGTGCCGGTTCCCTCACTTAATCTTCAACCAGCTGATGTGTTCACACTGAAAATCAGAGCTTTCGGGAACCAAAAATTTAGTTCCAGACGGGCACCAAGTAAAATGACATGAGTGAATGTTCCCAGGTCAATCCAGGTCATGACTGAAAAAATAAACGAACCAAGAAAACATGAGTGTGGAAAATAGCCGAGAAACTGAGTTGTAATGTTTTGTGTTGCGTTTAATAAAACCCATCTTTTGAGAGTTCTATGTCATCTTTACTGCATCTTTATTTTATCTCATACAGTCACTTGCAAACATGTTATTCCATCATGCATCGGTTCTACTACATCTCCGGTAAGTGTTGAGGGACAAAACAGTAGCAATGGGATATCTCCCTTTTTTTTCCTTTTGTTTTGGTGGCAAAGCAACATCCTCTGTCATGCGTTCACATAATGGTATGAACACAGACCATTCATGGGCAAGCACTCCCCGGTCTAACTGGTGCACTCAGGACCACTCAGGAGTCTCAGGTGTGAATGGTACCTGACTGATCCCAACCAGATTTCTTAAGAGCCATAATGACTTCACTTGATCCACTGATTTGTAGCTTTGAAATTTTCCTTTTCATGTCCCTCTCTAATTTTAGCTCCACTTTCAGATCAGATTTAATGTTGTCACACATATTTATGGCCCTAAAAAACTAATGACATGTTCAATCCTTATTGGCAAATTAAAAACTAGGTACATTTTAGAGTTTTTCTGCCCTTGGACCATTAAGACCAGTCTTACATGAGGTTCAGAGCACTTCAGTTTTTAGTGTAGTTAAAGTGGAATCATCTTTAATGAGTTTCACTGGAGCAGGACTGATGATAGTTGTGCACAGCATGATAATGTTTTCTTATGTAATGCCTCAGTTTTTTCTTCCAACAGGCTTCTACTGAACACTCTAATGTGTGACTCTAAAGCCAGATGTTGTTGAACATGTGCTAGATTTAAGTAATATAAACACAAATAATGTTTCTTCATTACTAAAAGTAGTCATTCTTTTAGGTGACACCACATTAGTCCACATCTCACTGTGACACACTAGATGGTTGTGCTCTACTACAGTCTGACTGGGCTGTTTACTTTTGTGGTTATTGGTTCCATGTTGGTTTTGTTTTGTAGTTTGTTCCAGTATGGTCACAATTTTTCTCCAGACTGAAGTTAATGTTATTTAAAGTAATGGTAACTTTACAATTTGATCCATTTCAAGACCTGTCAAAATCCTATTACATAAATTTGAACATATTTCAATGAGATATAATTCAGAATATTGGATTTTTTATTTTTCAAGGACAAGTGGAAACATTGGATTACACAGTCTCTTCATACATGAGGCATCACTGCAAGAACAGAAGGCTAGGGTTAAGCCTTGATTTAACATGCTAACCCACCAATCCCACTTGGTAAGTCAGGATGTACTCCTGAGAAAAAACATCTGTTTTTCTACCTTCCTTGGTCACTCTCTACTTCAAAATGAAACAATGCCTTCTTCATTTCAACCATGCATGCTCCTGACGTGTCTCAAAAAAACGTAATCATGAGAAGATGATTCCTGTAATGGCATGGTTGTGGTGAATGTGAGCACACACACAAGTGCGTTCATGTGGTCCCAACATTACAGAGCCCACAAGAACATTGATGAGGTTTTCAATTCAGGAATTCAATTGAGGCACTTTGCCTTTCAGCACAGTAAGTCAACATCCCATTGATGTCATATTCTTTGAGTGCTCTGTACAACTGCATCTTTGCAACAGAAACCTCTCTAATATATCGGTAATGACAGTTTGAATCCTGCTCTTTCCTAGTCATGTACCATTGTGTCATTGGGCAAGACACTTCACCCACCTTGCCTCCAGTGTCGCTCACACCGGTGTGAATGTGCATGAATGTTTGGTGGTGGTCAGAGGGGCCGTTTGGTGTGAACTGGCAGCCACATTTCCGTCAGCTTGCCCCAGGGCAGCTGTGGCTGCAAACATAGTTTACCACCACCAGAGTGTGAATGTGAGAGTGAATGAATAATGGATCCATAATGTAAGTAGGTAAATACATTTTATTTACAAAGCACTTTTCACAGATGAAATCACAAAGTGCTTTACAGTTTAGAATAAAAGTTAAAAGTTTAGAATAAAATAAAAAAAAATTTCATACATACATCAGGATGAAAACAAAACAATGGTACAGAGAAACATACAATATCAAAAGCCCAAAAAGAAAAGACAAAACATCAACCCCGGTTACAAGTCTGCCTGAAAAGATAAGTTTTGAGCTCCTTCTTAAAGAAAAAAATTCTACTTTGAAACATCTTTAAAAAATTACTGTAAGTTGTTACACCTAAATTTATTAGTTTCTCTCAAATCAAATTTATGATTTAATTTCAACCCAAAATCTTGATTTACCTTGCCCAACAAAAAAATGTACATTCACATAAACTAAAATTATCATTAATCATGAACCAGTTTTATTACTTTGCATCTACAGCTGCCCTGGAGCAGACTGATGAAGGAGTGGTTGCCAATCCACCCCCACGGCCACTCCAACTACCAAACATTCATACACCAGTGAGAGTAGCAGACTTGGTGGGTAAAGTGTCTTGTCCAAGGAGACAACGGCACATGACTAGGACATAGTGGGATTCGAACCACCAACCCTTCGGTTATTAGATGACCCACTCTACCATCTGAGCCATGGTCACTCTGATAACTCCAGCCTAACCCTAAAGATGAACTGTCCCTTAAACATCTCCATCTCAATTTTTGAAACCATAGACCTCAGCTTTGAAATATTTTGTAAGGGATAAAAGCAGTTTTTTTACAAGCTGTTTACAGCGCCAGTCCAAAGACACGGCTTTGTTAGAGAAGACATACAGGTTACGCAGCTTAGACCAGACAGAGGAACCTAAGAGACCTTTGTGCTTTGGGTGCCTTGAAAAGCACTACAGAAATTTAAGTAATTGTTGTCATCCTTGTCGTTGTCATCATCATCAGGACAACACAAGCACAAACGGGACTAAAAAAAACTTCAGACGAACTGTTTTGGCAGTTTTCATTTTTCTGTGTTAAACTTATTTACAATGAATGATAGAAGACTCATAATCTACTAATAAAGAACAGGCAAATATATGTTCCTCCATGTGCAGTTACACCAGAGTATAGTCTTACTCTTTAAATTTGTTGATTTAGGTTTTACTTTGCATCAAGATTTGACCTGCAACAATTCATTACTATTAAAGTAAACTCTGTAATCCATTTATAAACATAAGACGGAAAAATAATATGTGGTGCACCAAATTTCTAAGATTCACTTCCAATTTTAGTATTCAAGCAAATGATAGCAGTGCCGTAGAGCCAGCGTGATGATGTCTCAATGTTAAGGGCACCCTGGGTGTACATATTACTGTAGAAAAAAAAACACTCTTGGCAAATGTGAAACACATGTTGGCTCCATATGAAAGCAATAAACAGCTTCTGGCCCAATGTCCCCAATTCCAGCCAACATACAGGGCGAGCGTAGATAATAGCAATCATGACTGCCCCAAACGCATTTATTGCATTTCATTATTTAGTGTGGTTCTTTCAAGCCCCGAAGGTTGTAGGAGACAAAGTCATTTGCCATTAATCATACAGTTTGAAAGTGTAATCAAAGTCATGCACAACAGCTCAGTGTAAACTCAGTAATGTGTTGATTTTCTTTTGTTGTACTGCTACCCAGCTTCTGATCAGAACCTGAAATGGACTAAAGTGTTTCCCATTTATGACCACTGCAGTGGACTACCACAATCTAATGTGTCCTGCCACAGTCCCCAAAATGGACCAAAATATTTTACACTTCTCATAATAACAATAATCGCCAACATTTGTGGGATGCGTTGCTGCTTTGGCAAAGCATTATGCCTAAAAACCAAGCTTACAGCACAGTAACAATCAAACGTGCAGCCACACCAGCAGCTGAGCACAGTCTGACCTCATTTCCAGTTGTCTTCTTCATGACTACACTTCACTTGTGGCTGAAAATGATGTGTTTCACAAAGACAGTAGGTTGAAATGGACTAATCAATCTTAGTGCTGACAGACTCAAAAGAATCACTACAAACAGACTTGAATACAGTCTCAGACTTAAGCAGGGTACACACTTAGAGATAATTGGGTTGTTTTTGTTCCGATTTCCCCCTTCCTGACCAAGGATGGCAAACACGAATATCTTATGTGTTATAAGAGTATCCTGTGGTCCGAGGTGTTTTACGAATGAATTTGTCCCAATAATCCTCCAAAACGGGCCGGGGACAACAACCGTAAATATTAAACTTGTTCGATATTTACAACCCAAATTCTTCGTGTGTGTGGAGAAAGCCGACGATTACCGAGTCATGACTCCATAAATTGTGATGTGGAACAGAATGTAGCCAATCAAGAAGCGAGCTGATGGAGGAACAGGGAAGCAGATATAAATAAAAACAAGCATGGCTGACTTGGATATAAGTTAGAAGTTGTGAAAATTTCATGCAAGTTTAACAGAAGCATAGAAGTCAGGAGTCAGATGATCTAAACGAATTAAGTTACAGTAGTTATGGCAGTTACAGAACACACCCACACAGATATACCCATACCCCCCCACCCCTGTGCTGTTGCTACGTTTCTTCATTTTTGTTAGATCACGTCAAGTCACACGAGATTTGTGGTTTGGAGGACTAGATTCTAGATCGGCGGTGGGACAGAATCTTTATGTGTGTGCTATGTTGAGATTATCGGAGCACACCAAAAACAGTACCATCAAAACTGTTCAATGCCTGATTTTTTTATATTCATGTGTGGGGTCTCTTCAGATATAGAAAAATCTTTTTGTGTGTAGCATTATGTTAACAGCATTTATGCGACAATCATTCCTCAAATGCATGAGTAAATATCCCATTTTCCAGGCCTGATGTTTTTATATGCAATAAAATCAAGCGGGCAAATCCAGCTTGTTTGTTAAGTATCACAGAATGAAGCAACAGTTTCTATTGTCACAAGTTTGTACTAAACAAAGTCAATTAAAATATATCCGCACATTAACTTGTAACTACGATAAGCAGGTACTGTCAAAGTCAAGGTGTCTTTATTTCTGTATACATTTTAGGTCCACTGAAGCTCCAGTATGGAAGATTTATGTATGTTAATGTGTCTAAATGCTAATGATTGCGTTTGATTTGCATTCGTCTGTGTTGTGCTGGGAATAGGCTGGTTGTTGTCATTAAAAGACTGCACTGCTAAGTGTAGTTAGCGTTGCACATTGTTTGAGCTGTAGTGGAGCAGAAGAGAGACATTAAAATAAATCAAAAACAAGTGCAAGGATTTTCATGGAAAATCTGACAGAGTTCTATAAAGAAAAATCAGTATGTTGTGGCTGGGACGGAGGATTTAGGCAACCGGGCCAGCTGTTAGTCTAGTAATAAACTAAAGACTAAACAGACTAAAACACCAAATTCTCATAGCAAATGAGTCTTACATACTGAATGTGTATAATTACGGCCTGTTCATGCTAATACAGTAGCCATCTTGTGTCCTTAGAAGACACCGACTGGCTCATGCCCTCAGGTTCTCCTCACATTATTCACACATGGACACACAAATCATTACTGCTACAGCTTTAACAAATAAAGTACTCCACAGTACATTCTTGC
Source organism: Fowleria isostigma (assembly GCA_029814645.1). Lineage (NCBI taxonomy): Eukaryota > Metazoa > Chordata > Actinopteri > Kurtiformes > Apogonidae > Fowleria > Fowleria isostigma. The sequence goes on along the minus strand of JAPTGZ010000005.1, from coordinate 9,967,381 downwards.
TCGTATTTTTCTAGACACTGTGGACAATAGCACCAGACATTAACTTCAAAAACTAAAGCTTAAAATAAGAGAAAACAAAAGGAAAAGCCCTTCTTGAAAAGATGTGGCTTTATTAGACTGTCAAAAGTGATGGCCGACTAATACGAACCACAGGTCACTGGAGACTTTGTGGCCTGAGTCTAATGCAGGAAGCCTCAGTCTTTGCTCTGTGGAGGGAACAGTGATTACAGCAGAACAAGACGAGGATGGGCAACCGCAATGCCACTCACAGCACTGTGCCCAGACTCTGTGTGGGTACATGTATAAAGGCGTCCAAAAAGGCATGTCTGTGTTTCTGTAAAGTGCCTGCGCCTGCATCTGTAAGCGTCCACCACTGTGCATGTGCACGTTTTGTCTCTCGTCCAACATGCAGGAGGACTAACCACCTCTGCGTTTGATCACTATAGGACAGAGTGTGTGTGAGGACAGTCTCTGGTTTTGACTGGCATTCTTCGTCTCTCCCCTCGGGTCATCTGCAGATCCAGATGTGAGATAGCTTGTAACCTACAGTGACTCTGGTGGCGTCTGCCGGAGACCTCCAGCCGCTCAAAGTGTTTCCAGTTTGCAGCTGCTGAATTTGGAAAGAGTGTTAGTTTGCTGACTTAGACACTGTGTTTGGGTTGTGTGGCAATGTTTTTTTGTTATTATTTGTGTGTGTCCCGTGAAGGATGTTAGACTATTTAATAAAGGACTCCAAAACACTGCTGCTTCTAGCTGTTTGTTTAGAGAGAAAACAAGCTGAATGAGACAAAGGAAAGAGACTGTTCAATTTCCTTATCTCCGATTCTCCCTGGTAACGCTCCAATATCCTTGTGGGGTGTGTGTGTGTGTGTGTGTGTGTGTGTGTGTGTGTGTGTGTGTGTGTGTATGTGTGTGTATGCGTGTGCGTGTGCGTGTGCGTGTGTGTGTACTCCATCTTCTCCTGCTGAGTCTAGTCTGTGTGACCTGCATTCACAATGAACCAGCCTCTTTTGATTTGCTTTCCATAGTAACAATCTCCATATGGCGGGCAGTATGATGTTGTGCTTTTTCTTGCATGAAATGGATCTCACAGAACTGATGATGGCCCAAGCTTTTTCCAGAGATTTCACGGTACTTTACGTCACATGCACATTCAGTTACTGATATGCTTATATCCATACAAACACTGGAAACTACAGTCAACTACAAGAGCAGACAGACATAAACAATTACTGTTCATATGCACAAACTTAATCTTAGATTTAAGAAATACATGAACAAACCAAAGCTTTTGCTGGAGGTTTGGCTCAAACTTCTCACTTCCATGTGTCTTTGATATTTTTGAACCCACTGCTACACATTTAACTGATGTTTATGTCAGTCTTTACATTTACATTGCACAAGGCTTGCATGTAATTAAATGAAAGAATTGTGCATGTGTGAACATCATGACCTATTCTATGTGTGCAGGTTATTTACTTGCAATAAAGAGATGACCAATCAGCCTCTGTTGAAGGGAAGTGTGTGCAGTGTATGATCACATGACTACGCAGACGTGCAGATGCGATTGAAACTGGACTTTTTGACCTGTCATGACTTTATTCCTCAGTGACAGCAAAGCACATGACACAAACGCCTGCATGTTAAAGTGAATAAGAACTAATGCCACATACTTAAATATACTAAACAAACTCTTAGCACTCACACCAAAGAAGATTATTATTTGGATCATTTAATTTTGTCAACTATCGCTAATAGTCAATATTCATCACCCACTCAGTCTGAAACGCTCGCATTTATTCAATGAAACTGTAATTGTAATCAACATGCCATCACTCATGTCTAATGCTGTTCTTCATGTGCAATATGACCTCTGTTGTAGTGCAATATATTTTTATATAGAGCAGGTCGTCCAATAACCGGAAGGTTGGCGGTTCAGTTCCCGCTCTGTCCCAGTCATGTGCTTGTTGTGTCCTTGGGTAAGACACTTCACCCACCTTACCTCCAGTGTAGCT
>JAPTGZ010000005.1:9931499-9947138 GCA_029814645.1 Fowleria isostigma | reverse complement strand
AGCCGCTGCGTGTGCTCGCGCCGCCATCTGATTAGTGTTGTGAATGGGTATAATGTCTAGACCCCGAATATAAGACGACTCCCATTTTTTCAGTCCCATTTCAATGCAAAAAACATCGTCTTATATTCGGACCAATACGGTATTTTCAGGATGGACTACAACCGCTGCTGCTGACAAACAATTACTGTATTTTTTTGGACGATAAGTTACTCCAGAGTATGTCGCACCCATCAAAAAACGGATCATGAAGAAGAAAAAAAAACATACAAGTCGGACTGGGGTATAAGTCAAATTCTTTGGGGAGAAAAAGGACAGAAGAAAGGTAAATGGGAGAGTCACAGCACAGACTAAAACACCAATAAATGTCGGCATTGATTTAACCAGTAGAGAGAATGAAGGAGTTAAAGGAGTGAAAACAGATGTCGAGTTGTCCCTGTTCATCTATACAGGTACAGAATAATTCTGTTCTTTATTCATGTGCAATGGAACAGGGGATTTGACTGCAGCGTCTGTTGGTATCAGTCAAACATTTAATAAATGCTAATGCATTGTGCGCACGGCTAGCTCTTTGACGTCAGTAATCTGTCTTATTTTTAGCATCGTTTCAGTCACAAACTAAGGGCTGCATAAGGCAAGACTGAAATGTCTCTGTTCAGAGTCAAATGTTGATGTCAGGGCCTGGAAACTAAACTGTCCTTCAGGAATAAAACCATTATAACAGCATAATGCAGCGCTGTGAATGCATATGAAGCAGCTAGCTCTGACTTTCTACCGATGCTTACCAAAAAAATTTTATAGTATTTTACTGTTTTTTAAGCCTGCGGTGTACTGAGTGATTGTATGTATGTGGGATCCAGGCTACCTTATTTCCTCCCAGTCAAGATCACAGCTGGTTCTTGTGTACACAGCTGCTAGAGCTCCCCTAGCACCGCCGTTATTTGTCTGAGCCTCCACCTCTGCTGCACAACCATCCAGACATCTGTCCTGCAGGAAATATATCCTCCAATAGTGTAGACCCGCTTTTCCAATTGTCGCCCACTGACCCACACACAACAGCCGAAATCCCGTCAACTAAGATGAGCATTCTCTAGCCTAGCTCCATCAGCTAACATTAGTAATAAGCCCGACAACACCGCTGTGTACTTCACTATCCTCAGCATTCACTCACTCATATACGTGACCTCCTCGCTTTGCATCCTGCAAGTTGTTGTCTTAAAAAAGAAACACAGAGTTATAAAGAAGATCCACTGTTGATTCATTCACTCCAATACAAATGCACATCCTGGCTAGAGTTACAACAGTTGTCGCTAGTGCTTATGGGAAGCGTAGTCTTTGTCCCGGAAAAACACCACTAATTCCCAGTTCTCCTAACAGAGCCTTTAAGAACATGTGAAACTATACATTTTAACATATATAAGTGGCACTGGAGTATAAGTTGCAGGACCAGCCAAACTATGAAAAAAAGTGCAACTTATAGTCCGAAAAATACTGTGTGTCATACTTGGAGAAATGCTTGTCGGAAGTCTTGACCTTATATGTGCAAATGTTGTAATGTAACTAGTTATAGACATAACAAATTCAGAAGGAATTAGCACAGGTTGTGGAAATCCGCTTCATTTTTGCCAAAATGTATAGTAGTAACAGTTCTGCAGCACCTGGAGGGTTCACATTCAAACTGTATAAATTATGAGGGTCCAAATACACAAATAAATGAACCAAAGATTAATTAGGCGGGTTTTGCAAAATACGACCCCTTTAAAGCTTTCAGCAGAGTTACCACGTTGGTAACAAGTTCGTCAGCAGACAATCCCTACATTTCTCAGAATTCCTTCTGTAAAAGACCGTGTGTGAAGAACTCAAGCAACAATGCTGATTTAGATTTTATTTGAAAGACTTGAAGTGTGGTTACTGATGGTAGAGCAGAAATCATCTGTGCGTCTCCACATCCAAACAGACAGGCAGGTAATTTTAGACCCCAGGAGAACAAATTGGCCTGTTTCACCCACTCAAGTCAATCAAGAGAGTGAGGGGGAAGGGAGAAAGAATCAGAGAGAAGGGGGTAAAGCACCCAAACATAGACAGGAGAAATAAAACAGCAGATAAAGAGACAGCTGTCTTAAGAGAAAATAATGGAAAAGGGTATGTATTGATAAACTGAAAAAGAATATGGAGTTGGAGGAACATTCAGACCCTCAGCCCTCCTACTGGTGGTCCGTGTTCCCACAGTTCCCACTGGTGATTTAATTGCTTGGGTAGGAGTGAGATCAGAGCGGCAGTTCAGCACTAGGCTTCTATCAGACTACAGACACAATAACAAATAAGAAATTAAACAGATGAGAGGGGAGGGAAAAAGAAAGACACAGTAGCCAGAAACTGATGGAGAATAAAGACATAAAAGCACACAATGTACAGAACAAAGAAGAAAACGGAGCGCAAAAACGTGACAGGAAGAACCTGAGGGACAGAGAAACAGCAGAAACATGGAGAGCTGGTGGTCCATTTCCCTGTTTTCAGCTATATTTAATTACCCAAGTAGGAGTAAGTTCACTACATCAGTACATCAGCAGTAGGAGTAGCAGGCCTTCATCAAAGCAGCAGTCACTGCTTATTAGAATATTATTACAGAACAGCAACAGTCAGCCAGTGGGCTGATTACTGACTGGGTCCAATGGGAGGCCTCATTTGACTGGAATGTATGGAGGCTGAAATGGAGAACAGGGATAAACACAGAAATACTATTTATAGACCGGCCGTTTTGATATGCTTTTATAAAACGGTAGTGTGCAGAGGGGGAAAAAGACTATGCTTATTTCGCCCATTATGCTGCGACTTTCATGGCTCCTGAAAAATGACATGTAAAAATACATTAAATCCTTATTAAACACATCACCTGAAAAATGTTTTGTGAACAAGCAAAATGGAGATAATCAAACCAGCTGTGTTAACTTTGATGCAAGTTTTCTCAGTGCTGTTGAACTTAATTAGAAGCAATTTATGACATATGGATAGCCTCCTATATCAACACCAAAATATTTAAAACATTATTAAATTCTAAATAAATCAGATCCAGAAACACGGTAAGATGTAAAACATATGCAACAAATTTGTAACAATATGAAAGGCTAAATATAGGTATGTGGTAAATATATGAGCAGATGCAGGGGTAATGTAGGGATCTTTAGGAAGAGTAAGATAGAGAGTGGTAGAAATATTTAACTAGATACTTAAACATGCATGCTTTCACTCAAACCACCGTGCATTCTGACTTGCACTGCATGAAGTTCGCAGAGTGAAGGAAAGCTGCCAAGGTAATGGAAAAGTCAGAACACATCCAAGTTATCAAAATGTAGATCCCATCTAGGAATACCAGTTCTATGACAAAACACAAGTAGAATAGCGAAAGGTAATTAGCATTACCTACAGGAATTTAGATCACATCTTTTCCACCAATCAGGAGAGAGACTAAACTTGGATTGATTGGTTGGTTGAGTGGGTGAAATTAGGCAAAGCACCGCCTATTATTTATCCTTAGATTTGATATGGCTGGTTGATATGTGCAAACACACACACTCACACTCTCCACAAACACAAGTAGGCACGCAACCTGTATGCACATACAACACACAAATACATTATCTCCCTCGCCGAGTCATGTGCGCACACACACACACACACACACACACACACACACACACACACAAACCTGGTGTGGTCCAACCCACGACCACCGTGACTGACTGAGACACAAACACACAAACCACAAGCATTCAGTCATTCCTGACTGAGAAAATGTTCAGGAAAAACTTTGATTTGGTGAAATGTGAAGTGAGTAATGGAAGGAGTGGAAGAAGATAAATTTCACCTTCATGTATTCAAGCTCTACATGCTCGATTTATATCATGTTTTGTCTAAAAGTCTGTTAGCAACAAATTAAGCTTACCTTTACACCACCCTCCGCTTTTTAATGATAAAAGGATATCACTTCAATCAATGTTTTTATTTCATTTTTGATGTATTTTTAGTCTTTTTTTCCAGACCTTATGGAATTACAAGGTCTCCTTGGGCAGTTGAGTCAAACAACTGCTTTGCCGAGTTGGATATCCAGTATTTGGCATGTTTGGATTAATATAACTTGGATCACAACTTTATGTCCGGTTGCTGCCAAAAATCACAATGGTGTCAGCCGGGTGGCGTAGAGGATTTTTAGAGAATTATGTCTGGGATTTCAGTTTGGGGAGTATCACTTGTGAATTTCTGGTTTAAATCTCTGTCAAAGAACACACTGAAGCTGGGAATAAAACTAAATGAAGCAGTGAATAAACTCAATCACATCTCCTTTATTTACTAATGTTATCATTATGTATACAGTCATGGAAAGAAATGATTAGACCATCAAAAGTCATCAAAAACAATCAAGTACTAACTCCTGTGTGCATCAGCCCTCAAATTCTTCTTTGTGAAATGTATTCATGGGGATTAAGTTTTTCCCAACAAAGAGCAGTACACATGCAAAAAAAATATAACTTTTTGCTTTTTGTCTAAGGTTTTTTATTCTGGGGTGTACTGTACTTTTTTTTTTTTTTTTTTTAATTTGCTATTCGGTGACACATCTGACATGTAGCACACACTATTACCATGACACTACAAATAGGGTCCCTAAAATAATGGAAAAAGGTTGAATTTCAATCTTGTGTTTTCAAGATCTGGAAATTGTTTGAATTTTAGTTTACAGCCACGGAAAAAATGATTAAACCATCAAAAGTCATCAAAATCAATGGTTATGCATTAAGTACTAACTCCTGTGTGTATCATGTCGCAAAACAGACAGAAAAGAAAATATGGAATGTCTAAAAGCACTGTTTTAGTCAGTACAGTGTCATTGATATTGATGCAAGAGCTTATGTGATTTTGGTTATTATCAAGAAAACCATGGAAAATGGATAGATATCAGCTCTGAAATTAAACCCTTATGAGCTATTTTTGTTGTTATCATTATATTTGTCCAAACAAATGTGCCTTTAGTTGTATTAGGCATTCAAATGAACAAGAATTTCAAGAAAATATAGGGTGGTCTAACAATTGTTTTCTGCGACTGTGTATTAACACAAACTGCATCAACAAGTATGTAACTAATGTGTGGTGGCAGTGTGTGTGTGTACGTGTGTGTGTGTGTGTGTGTATGTGTGTGTGTGTGTGTGTGTGTGTGTGTGCGTGTAAAGTACAGGCAAAAAGCAAGTCAAGGTTGGCTTAATTGGTGGTTGTTTGTATGTCTGGGTGAACGTGTAAATGGTGGAGGTAAGAAGAAAATGAAGGAAAAGGAGGGAGCAGGTGGCCTCCTTCATCTGGACCACAGCTGTACACAGCATGACTCACACACTCCTACCTTGACCAAAGCTACACACACACACACAAGCCTAAACACCCCTGAGACATTGCGAATCAGACTACAAGGACATCTGTGTCACCCACTTATGCACACTTTGAAGTTTCAGATCTCATTTTGTAAGTGTTTTAATTTAATAATACAACTCATTTTAGGTGTTTCTGCATCATCCCTTCTTTATCATGCAGTAGTAAACATAATGTGAACATTTTTATTTTTATTGTCAACATTACTGGTCAAAGGCAGTGCTTTATACTATCTGTATACACTGGCGCTCATGTTTCGAAAACATCTAACTAAACTGGTTCCACTTGAAAATCCTAAACAGTGCACTAGTGCTGAGAGGAAGTTAACAATTTTAGCTCATTACACTACAGCAAGCAGATTATTAATGTCATTAACTTAAACTAGAGGGCATTCAGTCAGTGCAGACCTCCACCAATGCCAAAAGTCCACTTTTCAATGTCCATAATATTACTGAAATACAAGCACGGTCTTTTGGTTTCTTCTAAATCTGCTCATTGATGCTGATGATGATTGAGGGTGCTCGTTTTTAGTTGTCATGACTATTTCCCCAGTAGCGGAAAAACAAGTCAGTCCAACTCATTGAACTGGACAAACACAACAGTTTTAGTGCTAACAGACTCTAAAGAGTCAGCATTAAGAGCCATAATAACACTTAACCATGCAATATAAATGTTACAAATCACCTATATTACCTATTTATATTACATTTAAAATAAATATTTGCAATTAACAATTCCAATTCTGTTTTTTTTTTTTAAAAAACCTTTTGTACAGGGGAAAAAAAAAACAACAAAAAAACAGTTTTCTACTTGGGCATACATGATCTATCTTGTCTCCAGAGTTTTGGAGAAATCTCAGCATAGTTTTTGTGTTTCTTCAGCTTAAACTGGACAAACACATCAGTTTTAGTGCTAACAGACTCTAAAGAATCACCATTAACAGCTGTAAAAACACTTAACCATGCAATGTAAAAGTTACAAATCACCCATATTACCTACTTACATTATATTTAAAATAAATATTTGCTATTAACAATTCCAATCCTGTTTTTTAAACCTCTTTTAAAGAAAAAAAAATCTTTTTCTACTTGGGCATATATGATCTATTTTGTCTCCAGAGTTCTGGAGAAATCCAAGCATAGTTTTTGTGTTTCTTCAGCTTAGGTACGGCACTAAATGCCTGTGCAGGTAAGTAGACAAAACCCCGGGCTTTGATTTTCAGTGCAGTTAGGCTTTACAGGCAGCTTTCCTCTCATCTTTCTGGGGTTCACCTATGGGCTACACATTATTCCCCTGTGCGTATGACTGTACATGTGCAGTGGACATGGGGGAGCTTGCCCTCAAGGGCATAGTTAAGGTCATTTGGATCTGGAGCTTTTTTTCCCTCTCATTTCACTTTGATTCCTGGAACACTTAACATTGCGCGTGCACACACACACAAACTGACTACAAAGACGCTTTACTGACAACAAGTTGGGCAACAGCTCAAATGCTGCATTCAATTAAAGCAGCAAGTGACATACTCACTCCCCCCTCCTCCTTCCCTCTGAATCACTACATGACATTTGCTTTGATTTTAATCAAATTTGGAGCGTGATAAAATCAAGAAGGCATTTAAAATTCCTAATTTCATGGTGAGAGAAAAAATTGTGCCAAAGTTTTCTTTGATGGGAACTTGAGCTGATGATCCATACGCGTTGCCAAACTGTGTGTTTATCTGAACATGGTGAAGACATCACCCACATTTGATACTGTTGTGTAGTTGTTCGGATCTAGAGTATCATGGAGCAGGAATGGTCACTTAGGTTACAGGCATTCACTGATAAACAAACAACACAAGTGCAAAACTCACCCATGAATATTTCTAGCAGACTGACTTTTAATCAACGCTGCTCCAGATATTAAAGGAATAATATTTATTTTTTTCAAATGGAATTATGCATTTTAAAACATTTCCCTGTAATCTACATAAACTGTAAATGCTATGTTTGGGTTGGAATTCTTCATTAATTCAACTCCACAGGTCCATCTTCTACCCTATTTCTGAATAATGACATAAAAGATTGTTTTGAGTGCTGGCCCTTTAAATCCAAATGAACCACTTCACACCTCGCCCCCTCCAAGTTGTTGACTGTGCTGCTCTGATTTGTGTTTATTAATACAATCAACAACTGAACATTTTAGGTAATGGGCTTGAAGTTTGGACATATTTTAAGTATAGACTACAACTGCTGCTGCTGACAAACAATTATGTTGTACTCAAAGAAATGTTTGTCGGAAGTCTCAACTTAGATGTGCAAATGTCGTGATGTAACTAGTTATAGACGTAACAAATCACTTTATTTTTACCAAAATTAATATAAAGATAGCTCTGGAGCACCTGGAGGATTCACATTCAAACTTTATGCACATTTAGGGTCCAAATACACAACTAAATGAACCAAAGACTAATAAAAGTGGGTTTAGCTAAATATGACCCATTTAAATATCTTCAATTTTGTGTTTCTTTCAAAAGTGAGGCTAAAAACCCTCAGTTCTGGGTCCATGATTATTGTTGTAAAATGGTGTCCATTTCACACAACTTAGTTTAGTTTTATTAGTTATTTTAGCGGGGACCATGTACAGAAAACATTAAACACAGAGATGCTCTGTACCAGATTAGAGCGCTCTCACCAATTTCCATCTGCACTCCCTCTAGCAAAGAAATTAAAAAGGGAAACAAAATTAAAAACAACAACACACTTAAAAAAAAGTCACATACTCTCAAAGTGCAGAATACAGTTAAAGGGAAGACTCAATGATGGCCGGCTTGTTTCTAAAAACTAAATCAAATTAAATTAAAATTTTTGTCTTTGTGGTGAAATCTCGAAATGACCTTGATCCATGTTTTATGCATATTATAAGTACTCATAACATAAATAAAGGATCAAAAAGATATGCCACAAATAAGCCCATTAAAGAAAAAAAAAAAAAACAGACCACAAGTCAAATCACTTAATGTAAAACACAGGTACAGTACAGTCATCAGTCTAGATGACAGGACACCCCCAGTAGAACTCACATTTACTTGAATTGTTTTTTTTTTTCCTTTATATGTGAAAGTATGAGTACTCTAATCCCTTTCAGACTGTGACATAACATATCTTTATAATGATGGACCACAAATAGATGATGCTTCATTGTAAATAAGAAGACTGGAAACCACTGGTTTATGACAGTGGGTGTTTTCCAGGGTTTTACATATTTGATGTAATCTTCTCATAGGTTTGCTTAACCAACATGTGTGTTGAATTTTTAGTGTAAAGCAGAAAGTCCTCCAGACCCCCTCTGAAGATTCCTTTCCATCTCCTCGCAGACTATTTGTCTACTTTTTTAACAGTTTTACTTTTCGACATTCTTCATGGCTTGTTGAGATTCCTTGTCTTGGGATTGTGGTTTGCCTTTGCCATGATGGTTACTCGACTGAACCTTGGCATTGCTCATTTTCTGAATTCTTTTCATGGTTGGAACAGTGAAGAATTAAAGCATTTTCCATTGTTTCTGAAAGCCAATGACTGCTTTGTTTCAACCTCATTTGCCACTAACTCTGATCAGATATGTGATTGTTAAGATCATACTTAAAGTGATTTCAATTTGTAAAGATAGTTGGCTGTTTGACACTGCTTACAGTTACAGTTGTGGAAAAAATATTAGACAATCAAAAGTCATGAGAAACAATGGTTATGCAATCAAGTATTGACTCTTCCCATCATGTGACTAAAACAGACAGAAAAGAAAACATGGAATGTCTAAAAGCACTGTTTATGTCAGTACAATGCCATAGATATTGGTGTACATATTTATGTAATTTTGGTTATTATCAAGAAAACCATGGAAAATAGACAGATATCAGTTCTAAAATTTAAGTACTGTGAGCTATCTTTATTGTTATCATTATATTTGTCCAAACAAATGTATCTTTAGTTGTACCAGGCATTAAAATGAACAAGAAAGTGAAGGAAAATATAGGGTGGTCTAATCATTTTTCCCAACTGTAGCTGGGTTTTTGGCAGTGCTTACAGTTATTTCGTCAGTGTGATACACATTAACAGACATCCAGACAAAGTGCTTAAAACCCTGCACTAATTTGGCTGAGGGATATACTTTGGTCATGTATATAATAAAAGCCAAGTGGCCTCTGTCTGTGTGTGTGTGGGTGTGTGTGTTTGTCTACATGCGTGCGTGTGTGTGTCTCAGGAATCAGACAAATTTTGTAAAGAGCTGACTGCTGCAGTTGTCATACACATGTATTTCTGGTCAAGGAATAGACTAGAGAAAATGGCAAGTTGACAGGACCAATATTTTGGGACATATAAGTAATTTTGGAGTACAACGGCTATACCCAGAACACTTTGGCGGTGACTGCAGGACAAATGCGGTACAGCATGCACAAATACACGACAGCACAAAACCGACCACATCAAAAAGCTATTACTAAAAAAACGGTTAAATATAAACGCCCCAACCCTGGAAAACTGGCATCAAATAGTTTACTTGGTTTTCATGATGGAGCAAATCACATTTTACTACAGACTCCAAAATGACAGATTTGATCAAATATGGGAGAAATGGAAGACATATATCTTATTAAGGCGACCAGACTTTGTGTAAATCTTTTTATTATTATTATTATTATTACTTTGTTTTAATATTTATATAATTTAATTCCTTCATAAAACTGTATTTCCCTGTATATTGTTATTGTGTTTTATTTGATTGTGTACACCCTTCTTTAAATGTTCTTGTTATTTTATTTTTTTCCTGTAGAAAACCTTCTTGAGCAAATAAAAAAAAAAACAAACCTACATCTTGAACTCATAGATTGCCATGGGTCAACACGCTAGTTACTGCTAAGTGCTACATTCATGTCAATTTCAGGGATGTAACATATTCTTATTGACAGCCCCAGGAGGTCGACCATCCGTAGTAGATTATGTTTACTTATTTGGTAATGAAAAAATGCACATACAAAAACCCAAAAACAGCAGAAGTGAAACTTAAAACTTTACAGCAACATACATACATATGTATATGTATAAGAAAGCATGTGTATAATATTACACAAAGGACTTGGCACACACACACACTCCATCCAGGCCTGGATATGGTCAGACTATATACAACGATATTAAGGAACACACAGGGCAGAGCAGAAACTGTAAAGCACCATAAAGTACTGCAGAGATGCATAACGGAGAGCCACCATGATCCAAATGTCATACATATTAGTTGTGAGGAAAATAGAACATACAGCATGAGTATGTTTTCTTTTGTTTTAAAAAGGACAATGTTTGACTCCTCTTTTTGTTGCTTTATGTCTACAACTACAGAAGAAGGTACTGTAAAGTTAAGTTTGATACAAATTGTGAATTTCTGGCAAAAAACACAAAAAAAAAAAAAAAGGTCAGCAGCGACTATTCTGGCGGCAAAGTTGGTAGAGCGGGTCGTCCAATAATTCAAGGGTCGGTGGTTCAAATCTCGCCTCCAACTGTCGACATGTCGAAGTGTCCTTGGGCAAGACACTTAACCCTAAATTTCTCCAAGTGAAGCCTGGTAATGCCTGGCATAGTGGCAGCCCACTGGTGTATGAGTGTGTGCATGAATGGGTGAATGTGAAGCTTGTATTGTAAAGCGCTTTGAGTACTATTAATGTGTAGAAAAACACTATATAAGTACGGGCCATTTATCATTTATTCTGTCTGAGGAAGCTCGCCAAGTTCCAGATTGATCGGACCCTGATGAAGCTCTTCTACTGTTCCTTCATCCAGTCGGTCATTTCCGTTTCCATCATATTTTGGTATGGTAACCTTGGCAACAAAGACAAGAACTCCCTCGGGCGAATAGTAAAAGTGGCCTCTAATGTAGCTGGGGTGTGTTTTAATAGTCCTGAAGACATTTTTAATACACAAGTTAAAAACAAAGCTCAGTCTATTCTCATGGATGCTACTCATCCTCTTCATCAGGAGTATAAGTTGCTCCCTTCAGGCCTTCGTCTGGTTGTACCCCAGGCCAAAAATAAAAACAGGTACAAGTTTTCCTTAGTGCCGACCTCCATCCGAGGTACAAACGCCGAGAGGAGGATAAGGTAATGTACTGTGTTTTGCAGCTGTGCTTTATATCATGTACTGTGCTGCGCTTTATCCTGTTTGCACCTGACTAACTGACCAAGATTGCTGCTAATCCACTGTCCATTTTATGTTTGTGTGATACGTTTTATTGTATTGTTTACTGTTTTTATTGTGTTTTTGCTGTTTATAATGTGATTTATTGTTTATTTATTGTGGACGATTGTGTAGCTGCTGCACAACAAATCGTCCTTCAAGGAACAAATAATAAATCTGATGTTGAAGTTGGACAGATCAAAAAAAGCACATCAGACAGAAGAATTATGAGACAGCTTTTCTCATAATCAAGTGGTCAGCTTACCATGTTCACTGTGGGTGTGTTCGTAACTCAGGCTGGTGCTGCACGGACACTGAAAACATGACAGGACAAAGACAATCATTTCCTTTCAACTCCTCAATACGTCTAAAGATGTAGTCTGCTCAGTCATAGCCACAAGTGATGGAGAAAGGAAACAAGTGTGCATGGGAAGGAGGGATAAAAGAAAAGCACCTGGGTTTGAGGAAGTGCCAGTCCAGTGGATTGATAACACCTGGTCCGACTGAGCACGATGTTGGTGAACGGGGGAAAAGCCAGAAGAATTGACAGCCAGCCTGCAAGAGGACAAAGTTACCATTTCTATGGGCTGTATTTGAGTCATGAACCCATGAGGACCCAGTGTGACATATGTGCCATTTCTCAAATAATTTTTTCTCTGTATTTAACCGTCCTTAAGTGGTTTATCGCCATTTATTTAATATTATCTTCTGTATTTTGCATTTTCTTCTGTAAAAATCAGGTATTTTCCAACATTAAATTTACTAATCATGTAGATCTTCATAAAGTTTGGAGTAAAATTGAGGATTATTTTCTCAAAAACAAGAAAAAATCTGAAGAAAAAGTGACCTTTTTTAGCAAAACATATTAATTGAACATAACCCCAGTGTGTCCATCCACTGTCATTGATCCAACTCCATGGGTTTTACTTTTTTTTTTTACTTTTCAATGTTACAGAAAATGACTGTTTCCATGGTAACTACGGAACCTCTGAACATCCAAATGGATTATATCTGATGACCATGAACAGACGAATAACTGTACAGTATTTTACAACAATTATTGACATGTATTAGTGGATCGACGGGGATTAACCAGTTTCTATCAGTAGATGGTTTTGGTAGACGGTGGATGTTCGGGTCTTTATGGTTAAAAAGGTTAAATATAGAGAAAATTTAATTTTAAAAACTGACACAAAAGTAGTGCTGGGTCTTTATGGGTTAAAATGGTGGAGAATAGGACTACATGATACTGGCAAAACTTGCGATATGGGAGTACAGCACTGCAATACCGATAATATTGCGATATTTCTTGTTCACCTAAAGAAATACCAATTTCATCTACTAAAAAAAATGTTCCTTAATTTTAAAACAAGCCAACTGTTTGCATACTGACTCAATTATTTAGAATCTATCAAATATTTTGTCATTTTATTCACATATAACAATATGTAAATGACATGGATGTACCAATTCATAATAACAAAAGAGCCAGAGTACCGCCATGTAAGAGCTTTAACTAAACTACATTCCATTGCTTGTCTGGTTTGGTAAATACTGCATATACAAATAAAATCTAAATCCAATACAATCATGTGTAATAGCGTTAAAGGGTTATGTGCAATCGTGTTAAAGGGACATGTACAGTGTGACTATGTGTGATAAAGATAGGGATATATGCAATAGAGATGAAGAGTAATGTGTAAACGTTGCAATCTGAAATGTGTAATATAATTATGTGTAATAATAACAGAGGGGCATGTGCAGTATAACAGTTTGCAATAACAATGGAGGGATATGCAAAATAGCAACAATAAAAATTTTATATATAATCGTATAATAGTGACAATGGGATATTTATAATACAGTCATGTGCAAATATTAATCAATTCAAGTTTGGTGGCTTGCCTTGGTTTGTTTATGTTGTTGCTTGTTTTCCTTCTTATGTCTTCCTTCAGTTATAGTATTATTTCACATGTAATTTTTTTTTTGGTGGTGTTTTTTTTCTACCTGCCAATGGGCTATAATCTCTCGTAATTAAATATTAATATTCATTAATACAAACCGTCCCATTTTAACAATAAATAAATCATTCATTCATTCCTTCTTCTTTAAATACAAGTGTACAGGCCTTGCCCAAAGTTAATTAACAACATAAAACTATCACGTTAAGAGTGGTAGAGAAAATCCCTCTGGTACCCCATGGCATGTAAACAAGAAGGTTAATGAAAAAAAAATCATTGCACATCTTTGTAATATGAATATTGCACACCTCGTTACTGCAATATCAATTTCTTTTATCTATATATTGTGCAGCCCTAGGAGAGAACATTGGGTGGTAAACTGCATGACATTCTGCATAGTCCTCCATTTGTGCCATAATGTTTCAACAGTATCTACGAGCAGCTGAATAAAGAACAACTGACCCACTTGTTATTTCAATAAGGACATACCGGAGTGTATCGTCATTCAAACAAGAACACGCTGAACCTGCCATGTTGACTCCTCATCATCCTCCTGTCATAAATTCAAGTCATCTTTGGTAGAGATGGAGATGGACTTGTGAATAGGCTTAATACTCTGATGATATTCAGATTACATTTTTAGGCTGCTGAGTCTACTTTGTCTTCAAGCTTATACACAGCATTAAGATTTCTCAAACACCATTCTGAGAAAACTATGGGAATAGACGACTGGAGACCAGTGAAGAGAGGATTTGTTTGTGTTTGACTTAATCTCCAGGCCAAATTCCACTCTGACCTTTCTTTTGTTAATAGAATCCATTGTAATCATTATCATGATAAACTGCAAACACCCCTAACACTTTAATCAAGACATATGATCCTTTTAGCATGTACTGTTGTCCTGCAGAGTCTGCCTTTAATGAGGCCTGGTATTAGGTTGTCTATTAGATAGCAGTCAACCCCTTTTTCTGTCAGTATTCACTTCTCAGAATAGTCAAGGTAATCTGTCCAAAATCAGTGTTACAGACAGTTTTATCAATATTGATATAATCTCAAACTAAACACCAGTGCTGGAATGGAAAGTTTTCCACTTCCAGCCTCGTTCTATCCCTTTCACGTCTTCCAACCCACTCACCAAATGTAAGTATGGCACACATTCAAAGGACTAGTGTTCATTTGAGCTGTTTCTTCAGTTGTCTTGAGGTAATGACCACCATTGACAGTCCTATTCTAATAATTACTAATATTATTTCCACGTTTGTATCTGTCACCTGCCTCTACCCTCACCTTCATTTCTTCATCGTCTTTCATTCTTTCACCAGAGATCTCATTATGTAACCCATCTCTCCCTCTTCAGATCTCCATGTGCATTTGCCCTCGTCCATATTTCCAAACTTTCTTTTCCTCTTTCCCTTCTACCCATCCTTTTTACCGTCACTCCCACAGACCCGTCAGTGCTTTTCTGAGTCCAGGTTTGTATATCCATTAGTCCGTGTTATCTTCATGTCAACAGTTCCTCTCAAATATTTACAATAGTCCCTGGTGGGAAGACATCCAGCCAGGGGTGGGATGATTCACCCTTTGTTAACAAAATCACCCCAAAGTAACTCTGTACCACTCATAAACACATGCACAAGACTAATGGGCTAAAGTGTCCCAAAACATGTTTGGTACACTATAAAACACTTGACCTTTAAGAACAGGTTTTATAAAGTAAATCACAGATAGAAAAGACAGAGTGAGAAAGCACTGGAAAAGTGATTTTGATTCCTGTGTGCAATTTGTTAATGAGCACAAATACACCAAAAAAACTGATCTTGTAATACTCACTGTCACTATGAAATATTTCAAATAGTGGTAAAATGCAGCCAGATCTATTCAACACTTCAGATACAACAGGAAAAAATCAGAACATCATATCTGAAATGACATCTACAGTCGCAGAAAAAATTATTAGACCAGCAAAAGTCATCAAAAACAATGGTTATTTATTGTCATTTGTGTTTCATTTGTAACTAATTGTAATTAATAATTACTGCAGATGTATGCCATATTGGGATGTTTCATTG
>JAPTGZ010000005.1:9892907-9904069 GCA_029814645.1 Fowleria isostigma | reverse complement strand
TTTTTTATTTTAAAAAAAAAAAAAAAAAAAAAAAAAAAAAAACAACGGACAAAAGTCAACAGACACAAGTGGAGCTTAATATAACAAGGAGAAGATGACTGCCAACGCCCTTTAAAAAAATAACTAGCTGTGAATCATTTGCAGTTTTGATGGTTAAATTACCTTGTATGAGGTGTTTACATGTTGATGATGTAGACAGAGGTAATAGAGGGGCCGAGCAAAGGGAGGTAATAGTTCTCAGATGGCATGATTCTTAGATAGATGACAGAATAAAAACTTAAGTATTGTCCTTGACTGGCCAAATACAGTTTATTACAAGATTTGATTGACTGTCTAATACAGTTGTGGAAAAAATTATTAGATCACCCTATGTTTTCTTCAATTTCTTGTTCATTTTAATGCCTGGTACAAATAAATGTACATTTATTTGCACACATATAATAACAACAACAAAAATAGCTGATAAGACTTCAATTTCAGAGCTGATATACATCCATTTTCCATGGTTTTCTTGATGATAACCAAAATCACATATGTTCTTACATCAATAGCTATAGCATTGTCCTGACTAAATTTTCCATGTTTACTTTTCTGGCTGTTTCAGTCACATGATACACACAGGAGATAGTACTTGTTTGCATAACCATTGTTTTTGATGATTTCTGATGCGCCAATAATTTTTTCTGCCATTGTAAAGGTGCGCACGTTTGCTGCCAGGCCACTAAAATACTTCCTGTGATACGACTATCAGGTAGTTTAACTGACTGCTCTGGATTGGTCTTTACTTTTCAAAACATGTAAGTGGTTCATAAAGTTTAATTCCTTCAGTAGATAACAGAAAATGTTGTGAATTTTTGCACGTAAAAGAAAAGACATGTAGATTAGTAAAATGTTTGACCTCTTTTTTCCCCCAGAATCAGATCCAAGCAGGACCAATATGAACTAAACTGATGACTGATGTCTTACTTACCAGGCAGCGATGTTTCTAAATGCAGCACAGTCACAACACTGCCACATCCAATTAACATGATGTAATGTACTTGGCTTTACTTCATAAAGCTTTAAATTTCTTTAACTCTAAGCACTAAACCACAGACTACAGATCGAATCCCCTTAAAAACTTCGGTTAAAATAACTTGTGGCCTTTTTTTGTTTGAGTACGAATATAATGAGCAGTAACGTACTTTAATGAAGCAATGCTGAAGGTTACAGGAGCAGATTCCTCTGAGAAATAGTTTTAATAACGCCTCCTGTGGTGAGCTCAGGATGTATTTGTCCATATGTACATTCATGTCAGAGTCGTAGATACAACACGAAGGCATGTCAAACAGATGTTGATGCGATGTAAATGCTTGTCGGTGCAATTTCAACTCACTGAATAGGCACATCCTCTAGTCTCACACATACACACACAACAGATCTACTTCATCTATGAAAGAAATCTCTGCAATCGCACAGTCTCGTCTGCTTGCCTTTCAACAGGGATTACCGCATGGACACGTGGTTGTGTGTGTACTGATTCCTTCACTTTCACATACAGAGCTTTATCTGAGGTCTGAGGGATCGTGGATGATGATAGTTGGAGGATTTCAAGATCTGGAAACACACCGTCACCCGAGTCTGACTGCAGTCCTGATTTCAACTACGCTTGTGAGTCGACAATGTTGGACAAAGTGTCACTTCTACAGTTTTGAATGTCGGATCAGAGGAAGTACGGCTGCACATTTCAAGCGTCATTTGGCCTTTTGTGCATTGTTGCAAACACAGAGCCGGCCCTAACCAAAACTAAAACTTGGCTAAAGAAAAAACAAAACTGTACCCATTTGTAAATAGTGTGTATTATGTGTAGGTGAGTGAGTGAATGAACGTTTTATAGTATGTAAAATGCACTGAAGTAATTATGGACAGTTTAATTGTGTTTTCATATAAAATAGTGTAGGGCTGCACGATTAATCAATTTTAAATTGAAATTCAATTTTTTTAATTAGGAAGATTTCTAAACAGGGTAATTGTCAAATCGATTTTACTTCTCTTGTGTCTCCAAGCCGCACATCTCTGCGCGTCTGCCTCCACCCTCTGGATTACCATAGGCACTTCCTCCTAACTGTCACAGCGATCTTTCACAAAATTCCATGCAATGACCATAGACCTTATATCTGTGATGGCATCACGGATACTACATATTTGTACTGTGCGTCCAGGGACAGGAGTTGGAAATTAGCACTAGCTATAAGCTCTATATGCATCACATCAGCTGCAAGTCTGTAACTATGTTTGATTGCATTGTCCCTGACAAATAAATAAATAAATACCCAATGTGGCACCTAGGGCTGCATGATTTTGGCCTAAAATAAAATCACAATTTTTTCCTCTAAAAACTCGATTTTTGATTTCGAGCCGCGGAGACGTGCAGCTCGGTGACACAAGAGAGAAAAAATCAATTTGACGATTACCCTGTTTTAAAAATCTTCCTAATTAAAAAATCGGATTTCGATTTAAAATCGATTAATCGTGCAGTCCAAGTGGCACCCTAGACAAGGGTCCATCAGCAATTTACATATACTTACAAAAGAAATCAAATTGGCTAGCAGTGTTTTTACCATTGTCTTTAATTTATAAGATAAAATGCCACCCAATTTAAATGCTTAAAAAAATTACAATATAATTTAAATACAACATACCCTTACTTCCCTGGGCTCTTCTGAAGTGGAGGGGACAGAAGGAGGACTTGAAGATGCTGAAGTTGTGATATCCGTCAATGGTCCAACATTTCCAGAGGCTGGGCTTAAATATCTCAAAAGTTTGTCTGAAAAGAGAAGAGGAGTGTTACAGCTATTGTATAAAAACGATGAGTCCTAGAAAAATGAAAAACCTGGTAGATGTCCACCATTATATAATTATCTTTACGTCATGATAGTAAATGGTCAGTACTTACATAGTGCTTTTCCACACTTTCATGGTGCCCAAAGTGCTTTATATTACAAGCCTCACAAGCACTGGTGGGCTGTTACTGGGGAGCAATTTAGGGTTCAGTGTCTTGCCCAAGGACTTGTGGACAGTTGGGATTTGAACCACCAACCCTTCGATCATTGGACAGCCCGCTCTACCAACTGCACCACAGCTGCCCAGCTAATAATGCTATTATTTTTTTGGTCCCTCCCACTTGAGATCCAATTGGTCTGAATGCAGCCCCTAGAGGAAATGAGTTGCACACCCTTGATGTAATTAGAATACTAACGTTTAACATTGAATGTTTTTCACCCACTTGCAAAGCAAAAACTTGGAAAGTATTGAACAACACAAAACTTCCCAAGCAATGACAAAAAAATACTTCAGACCATGAAAAACACCTGTAATGCAGCAGCAGGTTAACCATTAACCACTCAGTATGTAAGTGAAGCATAATAAAACTCACAAAAACCGGTATATGCCTAAGAAATATGTTGTACTGAAAAGCAGCAAATTCTAAGTGATGGCTTAAAAGTAGCGACTGAAGCTTTTGTTCCACACATTTCAATAACGTTACTAAACTGTTTACAGTCTCTTAAACCTGGTTGCTCCTGGACCAACGGACGAACAGGTGTGCCAAATAATCTGGTCGGTGAGTGTATGTGCAAATAATAACCTGCAGAGAAGTGGAACATTAAAGGAAAGACTAAAATGAAGTGTCATATTAAGTTGTTGGTCCTCCATGTGATGTGAGGACTGCTTCAGTGCATCTTAACATTAACTAGAATACAATTCTACAAAAGATATTCTTGTATTTGATGCTGCTGATGGAGAGCAGGTTGAGCCAAAGTCATCCATCAGTGTTTAGTTGGGTGAGATCTGGGGACTGTGAAGGATGTGGTGTATGATTCACTTAACTTTCAACAAACCATTACGTGAGTCATTGTGCCGTACGGATGGAGGCACTGTCATCTTAGAAAAGACCACCAACATCCGGCGTTTCCCCTTCATCTGACTCCCCCATATTTTGCAACAGATTAAACAGTGGGTAAAAAATTTCACAGCTACCAAAATCTGTTAACACATTAACCAATTACACTGAAAGCGGGGTTTGATTACTACCAGGAAACTGGAAATTGCTCCAGATGCTCCAGGCGGTCAAAAGGATCAGATGTATAAATTTGTTTGTGGTGATTTAAAATTTATTGATACCACAACAACACGTGAAATTAAGTGTGGGCTCATTATTAAAACTGCCTCAGAAGCTTCTGCCAATAAAATCATCATAGATGTTAAACCTATGATGCCAAAGTATTGCATTTGATACCTGAGTTTTGAAGCTGTCTACATAATCACTGTCAAAAAAAAAAAACTTCCTGAAAAACCTGATATACACAATTAGATGCATGCAATACATGGCTAATCCACCAGTGGGCAGTAATCAGTTCACCAGAGGCCTTTCCAGTGACACTACAAAATATCCCAAACACAGTTGTTGGTGGATTTCTCATTGCTGCGTGAGAGTAGCACTGGGAAATGTTCTAATCTATGTTTGGCATTACCAATTTGTTAGTTACGTTTGTGTTATTATATTTTTGTTAGCTCAGAGATATATATATTTGAGCATTGAGACCTGATGTATCAAATACAATGCAAGTTAAAACTCTTACATGGTATTTGGAAAAAGACTTTTTGGGTTGTTACTTTTAAAGAATTGAATTTTTTTTTTAAACCACTTCATGGTTCAGACTTCATAGGGTTAATAATGACTCCCATCCAGTAGTGTAGTCGTCCCAGGAGACGTGGGTGTAATTAAAATTTTTGCCTTTTTTTCCAGGAAAAATCCCGTTTTAGAAACAGTGACATGTCGGACTATTCTGGTTTACCCAAAAACCTGTCAGTAGTATTTGCTCACTATTATAAGCTAATCATGTCTTGATCAGAAGTTTGTCGGTGGAACTGGTCACACAAGTAGCCTGGATGAATGTAAAATGTATTCAACATGAGTCAAACGTAGGTTAGCGTTAGCCTGTCAAAACGTTAGTCTTTCGTAACGTTAGCCCTGCGTAACGTTAGCCTTGCGTAACGTTAGCCTGTCCTAACATTAACCTTTCCTAACATTAGCTTAACTTAACGTTAACCTTTCGTAACGTTAGCCTTGCGTAACGTTAGCGTGTCGTAATGTTAGCCTGTCGTAACGTTATAGCCTGTCGTACAGTTAGCCTTGCGTAACGTTAGCTTTTTTAAACAGTAGCTTGTCGTAATATTAGCCTGTCGTAACGTTAGCCTTTCTTAACGTTAGCCTATCTTACATTAACCTTTCCTAACATTAGCTTGTCTTAACGTTAACTTTTCGTAACGTTAGTCTTGCGTAACATTAGCCTGTCGTAATGTTAGCCTGTCCTAACGTTATAGCCTGTCGTAAAGTTAGCCTTGCGTAACGTTAGCTTTTTTAACAGTAGCTTGTCGTAATATTAGCCTGTCGTAACGTTAGCCTTTCTTAACGTTAGCCTGTCCTAACATTAACTTTCCTAAAATTAGCTTGTCTTAAACCTTTTGTAACGTTAGCCTGTCGTAACGTTAGCTTTTTTTAACAGTAGCTTGTAATATTAGCCTGTCATAACGTTAGTCTTTCGTAACGTTAGCCTTTCATAACGTTTTCCTGTCATAATGTTAGCCTACTCGCACAGTTTAACAATTGGTGATAAAATCTCCTCTTCTTTAATAAAAGTGCAGTCATATTTCCAATAGTTTAAAACAGTGACTCGTTTAGAAACACCTTAAAACTTACCTCAAAATTATGTTTCCCGTGAAAGTAGGTTCTCATAGATGTCACTCGCTTGAAAGAGTTTATTCTGCCTTTCTCCTCCATCCCGCTTCTTTCAACTATACGTGCAATGACCTGTCAATCAACTGGGGTATCGCTAACACCTGCCTAAAGGTAACCAATCAAATCAGTGCAGGCAGCGAGTAGTAGCCAATTAGAGGCAGAGAGGGGCGGGTCATGACCTGACCATCAAAGGGATAATAATCGTACATGTGGCTGCGATATACGACTGAATGGTGCGGATCAGGAGAGATTAGCACCACTGCTTCCATCTTCTACGTGGTGAATTTTAGTTTCTTTCTTCTGGACAGAGGTTTTTAGTCCCAAGGTGCAGGAGAAAGCCTTATAAAAACTGTTTTGTTCTTTTCACCATCGCTGAGCTCATTAAGAAGTAGTGACATTGCACGTTATTTTATTCTATTTATTTATTTATCCTATTTTTTATCTCTATTTATTATTGTGACTATTAAATTTAAAATTTTAAAATGTTATGATCTTATCCTGATTTTTATCTCAGAGACTTTTTTCTCATTTCTAGTAGGTTTTTATTGTGTTTTATTGCACCTTTTACTCATTTATCTTGATCTTGTTTATTTTATCTTTTTACTCATCCATGCTTCTATACCTGTGAATGATGGAACACGGAGCACTTTTTTTTTTTGTGCTGACACTTGATCAGTACCTGGCCATCAGGTTCAATGTATGTTCTGTAATGGAATGCCAATGCAATCACTTTTTCTGTGAAACAAATCTACTCAGGTAACCGTGAACCTTGATTGATGATCACTGTTTTTGGACATTATTAGAAATACAGTTTTTGGAAATAATTCTTACAGTTGTGGAAAAAATTATTAGACCATCAAAAGTCATCAAAATCAATGATTATGCAATCAAATACTAATGCCTGTGTGTATCATATGACTAAAACAGACAGACAAAAAACATAGATTGCCTACAAGCATTATTTTTGGCGATAAAATGCCATAGCTATTGATGTAAGAACATATGTGATTTTGTCCATTTTGTGAAAATAAATAGATATAAGCTATGAAATTAAACTCTTTGAGCTATTTTTGTTGTTATCATTATATTTGCCCAAAAAAAATGTACCTTTATTTTTACCAGGCATAAAAATGAAGAAGAAATTGAAGAAAACAAGGGTGGTCTCATAATTTTTTTCCGTGACTGTATGTTTCATTTAAATACTGCATCTATGTTTGCATTGGCCACATTCAATGTACTACACTCATCATCAAACAGAGAGAAACACTCACTCACCAAAACACAGTGTCCCTATAAATAATTAAATGCCTTGGAATTGCATGCAAGACCAGGCAAAACAAAGTGTTTGGAGGGAGGAGAGACTCTCCCCGTCGGGTGGGAGGATGGAGGTTTATTGTCACTGGAACATGCTGGCTATCCTTCAGCACCCTGGATAAATACTGGCACAGTGACAATAGACCAGCTTGAGCTGAGGAGGCTGTCACCTCCACACTTATCAGACTGTGGATCTACACGCTGCCTATCCCACTTATCACTCTCATGCACACACATCACATAGACCCATATGACCTTTACCAGAACCTGAAACCCTTTCAAGGCATATATGGCTATTATTAGGAGCAAAAGATCCTAAGAGAAAAGAGATAAACTTGTGCACTTGGCACACAAATTGACAATTTGGACATAACATATCATACATCTGCAGTGAATATTAACAGAGAAAGTTTCAAGGCAATTCAAATAATCCTAATGTTTATTATTTTTAAATTTTTTTTAGCTTTGAGAAAATATTTAACAAGATCTATGGTAGTCATTTTTTTATGCAGCATCAAATAACTACTAGATAATGTAGCTGTATACTGCATGGAGTTATTTAGTTGCAAGAAAGTGAAAACCAGTGAAGATACAGTCCTGGAAAAAAATATTAGACCTTAAAAAGTCATCAGAAACAATGGTTATGCAATAAAATACTAACTCTTCTGTGTATCATGAGACTAAAACAGACAGAAAAGAAAACATGGAATGTCTAAAAGTACTGTTTTTGTCAGTACAAATCATAGATGCTGATGTAAGA
Organism: Fowleria isostigma; assembly: GCA_029814645.1. Classification (NCBI taxonomy): domain Eukaryota; kingdom Metazoa; phylum Chordata; class Actinopteri; order Kurtiformes; family Apogonidae; genus Fowleria; species Fowleria isostigma. The sequence goes on along the minus strand of JAPTGZ010000005.1, from coordinate 9,896,216 downwards.
ACTGATGTGATTTTGGTTATTATCAAGAAAACCATGGAAAATGGCTCTGAAATTAAACTACTATAAACTGTTTTTGTTGTTATCATTATATTTGTCCAAACAAATATACCTTTAGTTGTACCAGGCATTAAATGAACAAGACATTGAAGAAAACATACGGTGATCTAATTTTTTTTTTCCATGACTGTATTTAGTTGCAAGTAAAAGCCAGTGGAGTTAGTTGAAAATGAAAGATTCATTTCATTACAGAAGTTCCTCAGGGTTTTTTGGATGTTTTCTACCCATCAAAACAAAAATAAGTACTTGCACTTAAGTAAAGAATTAAACTTTAAAAAAAAAACTCAAGGAAAGTATGGAGCAGAGCTTTAGGACTTCGATCTGAAATGTTGAACAGAAAACACAAAAATAATATGAACGACCCGCCTCCCTCCAAAGTCCTGCCCACTTTCCCCCACCTGACCGAAGACGCTCCCAGCTCCAGCATGGCCCCAGACCCCTCCCTCAGCAATCACACATACCATCATCCACCTGCTGTGGCTCCTTTTTCATTTGGATACTCTGTATTTGAAGGAGTGATATTTTGCTTTTTTAAATAGAATTATGCATTTTAAAACATCTCCCTGTGGTCTACATAAACTGTAAATGCTATGTTTGGTCTGAATTCTTCATTAATTCAACTCCACGGGTCCATCTTCAACCCTATTTCTGAGTAATGACACAATAAAGATCATTTTGAGCGCTGGCCCTTTAAATGCAAATGAACTACTTCACAACGCACCCCCTCCCGGATGTTGGGGTGGCATTATAAGGCCAGCGCCCACAGGCTCTGACATGGTGTGTTCAACTGTTACATCTGCCAAAGGTGGATACTTTGATGAGTTTAGAATACATTTTAGTTTCTAAATTGATTCCATGGTTTCTTTTTTAACTTCAATTGTTTATTTGTTCTATGCTTTAATTTCAGAGTACACTGGGACATTAAACTGCATCATTTTCAATGAAATTCTGGAAAAATTGGGGTGTTCTAAAACTTTTGACCAGTGGTGTACATCATCTCTTTATTTCTTGTTTATTTTTACTTTATACATCATCTCTTTAATTCTCTTTTATTTTTACTTTATATACCATATATTTATTTCTTTTTTTTTACTTTATACATCATCTCTTTAATTCTCTTTTATTTTTACTTTGTACACTATCTCTTTATTTCTCTTTTATTTTTACTTTATACATTATCTCCTTAATTCTTTTATTTTACTTTATATATCATCTCTTTAATTCTTTTAGTTTTACTTTATACATCATCTCTTTATTTCTCTTTTATTTTTACTTTATACATCTCTTTTTCTTTATTTTTACTTTATACATCATCTCTTTTTCTTTTTTCTTTTTACTTTATACATCATCTCTTTAATTCTCTTTTATTTTTACTTTATACATCATCTCTTTATTTCTTTTTTACTTTTACCTTATGCACAATCTCTAATATTTTAATCTTTATAAATGTACCAACGACTAATAAAAGTGGGTTTGACAAAATATGACCCCTTTAATAAATGTTTTCAGATGAACTGGGAGGTCTAGGTGAGTTGGTGCGGAGGACACACACACACACACACACACACACACACACACACACACACACAGATAATACCGCTGATAGCCATTTCTCGTCCCCTTTGATATCACCACTATCGCTGCATCTGCCTGGGCTGTAGGAGTGACAGTTTTCCTCAGATCTCCTGCAGCCTCGGAGCAGATAACAGCCCGTCTGAGTGCTACTTGTTACAGGATGAAGCCACCCTCATCGCTCACACATGCAATCCCCATCTTCATAAATCTATCTAGTGTCTAATCTGCTTCTTCTCTGCAGGCACCACTCCCCCTTCTAAGTACCTCCAGTTCGCTCTCTGATGATGAATAGCAATCAAGTGGTGCTTGTAGGTGAAAATGTCACCCAAACTGATATTTACATTTCAGTCATTATCGCAGCCCTCATGACGGACTCATGCGATCCCATTATGCCGCACATACGAGGAGGGTGCGGAGTTGCATGACACTCTTCTGCAGGATGGTAGACAGTAATTACTTCCCAGCTGTGTATAAATACCTTATTTGTGTGAGTCTCCTGCAGTATCTCTTAGGTAACCATGTGTTGGAGTTAAAGCTTTATCATAACCTCTTCAGCTGTGTTTAATTTTCATTTCAGTGTGATAACAATTTGGAAACAGCCACATGGTACTTTTACAGTGATTCCTACACACGACTTTCTCCTTGAAACGTTTACTCGGCCTTGCTGGAAAGTTTTATACATTTCTATATACAGCCACGCAAGTAGCTCCAGGTCGGCGGTGCTTTGAAATAAACGCTAACATCAGCATAAAGATCCAAAGCAGGTATAATGATTTCCATGTTTACATTGTTTTCATGTTAGCTTTGGCTCAACTCGGTGCAGCGCAGACAGGTGATGTCATTGGGTTTTGGAAGAATCTGAAATAAATCAAAGTACAGGACACGCTCAAACTGGCCTCAGTCATGCTATCATATACAAACCAGTCTGACAATAAGAGCGATCAGGATTACTGACAATATCATCAAGTAGTAAAAGTGGTCTGTGATTTTTTTGGGAAAAGATCTGCATCCAGAAGTGTCAGGTAATCAAGTACAAATACTTTATTACCTTTCTTGTGAAGGTTAAATTTTTGCTAAACTCACTTTTATTAGTCTTTGGTACATTTATTTGTGTATTTTGTGGACACTAATACTGTAGTTAATAAAGTTTGAATGTGAGTCCTCCTGGTGCTGCAGAGCTACACTGCCTGGCCAAAAAAAAAGTCATACATGCAAAATTTTGCATCACCTTTGGTTTTGATTCCAGGAGACATTCACTGGGCCATCTTTTTTGCCACATAATGCTTATGTAGTGTCACAATAAGGTTCATAATATTTTTTTCATCCATAGTTGCATTATATTTTTATTTTTGATGATGGAGAGTCGGACCACGGCGCCTAGTATTCATCACATTGCAAATTAAAGTCTGGATTTTGTGGAGGATAATCCATGTGTGAGAATGATGTCTCATTCTCCCTGAACCATTCTGTCACAAACCTGATGACCAACCCTGGCTCTGACCAATCTGTATGACATTAGAGACATGAGAGGACACTTACTGCATCTTAGTTTAATAACTTGTTCCAGCTGAAACATTATGAACCACTGCAGTACTTAGTAACTGATGCAGTGTCCTCTCATGTCTCTAATGTCATACAGATTGGTCAGTGCCAGGGTTGGTCATCAGGTTTGTGACA
>JAPTGZ010000005.1:9874272-9886660 GCA_029814645.1 Fowleria isostigma | reverse complement strand
ATTGTAAATAATGTCAATAAATAATAATGATAATATAAATATTAAAATAATAATGTCAATAAATAAAGTAAAAAATAAGAGAAAAAATAAAACACACACATAAGAAGAAAAAATTAAGAAAAAAACAAAACACATGACTTCATAGCCCCTTATCTCTATATTGTTTTAAACCCATTTCTTTATATTCTGATTTAAACTGCTGTATATTGTTGGAGTGTTGCTTGAGTTAAACCCCCAAACTGTTCCATAGCCGGACCCCACACAGACACGCTAAAGTTTTTCCTGGTGGTTCTCTCTACACCTTGACCTTAAAGTTACCACACCTCCTCAAGTTGTAACCTCCTTCTCGTTCAATGAAACACACAGAATAATAATTTAATCACACATAATTTTATAGAATGTTTCCTCTTTCTGTCATTGTTCTTAGTTGTGGAAATAAACTACAGCGACTGTCCTAAAAATGCTTCATATGCTTTTCACGGTATCATTTTCCCTCCCAATTTCCCAAAAGTATGTGTTGCACAACATCATACGGTCCTATATGACAACACATGAACACCCACAGGACCGTATGCAGACCACTATTAAAGGGCATTTGTGTGTAAACGGCATGGTTCTACTCCAGAGTGTGTGTGTGTATGTGCACCTGAGCCTGTGTGTGTCCGTGTCTGTGTGCGGTTAGGTAGTATGCGCTCTTTGATTTCCCCGGGGAAAAGTGTGTGGAAACTAGTGGGAGCTGTGTATAAATCCCAGATCTCGAAGCGGTGCCAGTGGGATGCTCCGAATGCCGTCATTCCACAGCGACACAGTCACTGCTAATAGGATCAGGATGGGACTGCACCTGGAACCCTAACGCTCGTTGTCTATGTGTGTGTGAGCCTCAGTAGGAGTGTGTGTGTGTGTGTGTGTGTGTGCGCGCGCATCGGTGTGACCACGGTTTCGTGTGTTTCCCAGTGGAGGCCCCTCTGTGGGTGTGGACACATATCCTCCATTCCTCTTTATCTTTTCAGGCTTCGGGACAATCTCATTATCGCACACGCATGTACCAGATGTCTTACCTGCTTCGACTTCCAGACCTCCAGCACGGGCATACCGGCAATAATGGAGTTAGGGTCTTCCTGAGCGGCGGAGTTCACCGTGTCGTTGGCGCCGATGACCAGAACCAGGTCCGTTTCTGAGTGGACACACAAAAGCAGGGGAATTTTTTAAGTACAAATTAAATTTTTTGCTGCTTTAATAATAATGGATTGCATTTCTATAGCACTTTTTAAGGCACCCAAAGCAATTTACATTATTATTATTTTTTAAACTTTATTTTTATACAAATTCTACAGTGTACAAAGCAAATAAGTAAACAAATGCAGATCGGAACGTTTAGAGCATCTAGGTTCAATCTTTAGAAAAATAACATACAGACAGGTTCAGGACAAATTAAGCAAAAAGAAGTTTTTCATCAAATTCATTATCTTCATCAGGTGATTTCCTTTAATCTTTATTTCGTATCGTGACCGCAGTGTTGTATTTCGTATTGTTTTGTGAGCTGACTATTTTGTTACACCCCTATCAGTCACAATATTTGACCACAATCATTATCATCAACACAAAGTGAGCAGGTGTAAAAATACACAATGGGTTAAAATAAAATGAGAAATGAAATTATGTTAATAAAAAAACCAAACAAGAGAAAATGTCTTTAGTTTTTAACTTTGTCAATTTACTTAATTTCCATCAATAGTCTAATATTTGTAGTGGATATGAAACCTATCTACCAATTATTTAACAGGGCCTGTTTTTGTGTATATTATGTGCCTACATTGCACATCTATCCAAATCCAGAATCATTACGACCACAGGCAGGTTGAAAAATCTGAACATGACAGTGTCTTAGGTAAGAGGAAGAATCTTGTACATGAAGTGTTAAAATATATACCTCCCCCCAATGCAAACATAATAAGTCCTTGAAAATCACATTCATCAACACCATCACACCTTACTTTCACAAACTTGTGTCATGCTTTCAAATCACATCAACGACAACAAACTACACTACAACAAACAAACCTCAGCTCAAAGGGCCTGATCACCATTATCTGAGCATGTGTATCCAGCTCCGCTGTGGCTCATTTAGTCAGACATGGTGCATGACACATTTTGAAATGATGGGATCAACATTGCAATTGAAGTTTACAAAAACAGGTTGTTCAGGAAACTTCTAGAGGTATGATGAAAATGACTCTGCCCATGTGCAACACATCAGCAGCAATAGAAAAAAAATCTATTATGTTTCCACAACATGTAGTTTCTACATTACTGGTAAATTATTTTCACAAGCTGGCCCTTTGATATAAATTTCTGTTCAAATTCAGCCAAGTTCTCATGAAGAATAAAGAGGGAGGGAAACGAGGCTTCTGATCTTTGTGTCTGTCCATTCCTGACAGTGTAAAAAAAGTTTTTTTCAGGAAGAAAAACCCCAAACTGAAGCTTGTGAAGGTTCAACTTTGTAAATGCAGCATTAACACATGGAGTTTACTTTGGACACTTTAGTAGAAGTATTCAGATCCTATAGTGAAAGGACTAGTAAAGTAAAATGATCCCTGACAGTGTTTTATTGTTTATTATGATTATTTTTTATTCATTCTACTGTTTTACAGATGTTTGAAGTTGAGCTCATTTTAATGCTTTACATACTGTTGCGTAGTTTAATCTGCAGAAAAAGATCTTCATATGTTGGTGTCATTGTCAGTGAGAACCATGCATCTCTAAAAAGTCAAGTTTTCCTGACCTCAGAAAAAAAAAGACCCGAAACATCCACTGGTGAACAAAACCATCTACTGATCTAAACCGTTTAATACCTGTTGATCCATTAATCCTATCAATACATGTAAATAATTAGTGAAAATGCAGTTTGTCATTTTTCATGATATGCAAAAGTTCTGTAGTTACCATGGAAACACTGTCATCTTTTACAACAGTGATTCATACCAGTAAAACCCATGGAGTTGGCTCAATGGACAGTGGATGGACACACTGGGTTTTAGATTCAGTTATTGACAATTTTTCATCAAATCTCTAAAACCTGAGTCATCGCCTAAGTATCATGAATCCGTAAGTCTTTCCGTGATTACATACCTGAATCTCTTCCCTCACAGTGAACACCTTTGAATCTTATTCCACCATAAACAACTCTGTGTGTTTACATACCTAGTGGGTAAGTAACTCAGGCATTTCTGGAAATTTGCTGTGACATGCATTGTGGGAAGTGGAGTTCCACACAGAGATCCTGCTGGCTTTCATTTGATCGACATGTTTGTTGCTGCTGTTACTGCGGCTGCGTGGAGCTCCACTTCCCAAAACGCACAAATTTCCGAAAATGCCGGAGTGACCGACCAGCTTGTTTGTAATCTCATAAGACGTGTTTATGGTGGAATACACTTTGTTGGAGATTCAGGAGCATAATCACAGAAAGACTAACGGATTTGTGTTACTTAGGATATGACTCATCCACAGCTTTATTCTGGGCTTTTAATGATAATCTACATGATCAGTACATTCAATGCAGGAAAACACATGATTTTCACTGAAAAACACGAAATACAAAGAGTAAGATTATAATAAATGATGATAAATCACCTAAAGGTTAAATAGAGAGAAAAATTCATTTGGGAACTACCACAAAATTAGCACTGAATCTTTATGGGTTAAGAAGGAAGAGAATTTCCCCAACCAGTAAGAAAAAACTAAAATTAACTACAATATGATGTGACAAGAAACTTTTTATAGTAGATTTTAGTGAGTAAAATGCACAGTATTTACCTCTGAGATGTAGTGGAGTAGAAGTATAAGACAATATCAAATAGAAATATTGAAACCAAGTAAATCTACCTCAAATGTACAGAACTTGATTTACCATGCCAGTTCCACCACTGTTGTCAATATTTCTTCAAGAGTTGCAGTAAAGTTAAGCATATTGGATCAGAATAACAATTATTCAGAGCAGACACTTACCAGGGAAGTCCTCATTGATCTCTTCCATCTCCAGGACAATATCGTATGGGACACCAGCTTCAGCCAACAGTACGTTGAGCTGACCGGGCATACGGCCAGCCACAGGGTGAATACCAAACCTGCAGAAGGAACATGTTGACTCTGCTTATTATCTTTGTGAAGCTGTGAATATGTCAGCCCGTCTTTAAACTAGAATTACAATGAAGCAGAAGGGTCCTGCAAGCGCTGTATTAGACTAAAAGAAATGACGAGGTGGAGAAAAACCATCAACTGTGGGACGTTAAGTGGGACAGCGGTACAAGTAAATCAATGAAAATAAACATCTCAGCCAGAGGGAGAGACAATAAGATGAAGAGGTTGGACTTATGGAGGTGAAAGACATTTGTTTACCATCTGATTTCAACGCTCCACTGTGTAGTGTTTGTTGAGTGAGTGTGCACATGTGTGTGAATGGTTAGACAAAACTCTCAAACTCAATTAGCCATGTCATGTAATCAGAGAAGGAAATTAACAGCAGCCACTGAAGTCTGGGGGTCGGCTCTGTGCAACTGTCCATTTTAACATTTATTCTGTGTTTGTTTGTTAATTTCAGGGGGATATGGAGTACACGGGGTGAGAGTTTCGTTTTTCGCAAAATGTAGACTACATTTATGGGGAGAAAAACCCATGCTGATAAAACAAAAAAAACCCCAAAAGCCTGTAGAATACAACAGGGAGGGATTACAACCGAGTACTAAGAGTAAGCAAAACAAATGAGAAATAGGTAACATAGCATTTCAATTTAATGTAGGAAAGAGGAAAAACAAGAAAGAAAAAAGTAAGAGGTCCGGGTGAAATGGGTTTTTCCTCTTTTTCTGTGACCACCCACTTTCCTCTAATCAAGTACAAATGCTCTAAGTAGCAGCAGCTGCAACAGCCAGGATCAAACGACTGAGGCAGGACAATTACACAAGCTTCCGCTCTACCTTGCCCTTCCTCTCCTCTCTTTCATATTTCCCTTTTTCTCATTCCTTCTTTACAAACAGGTCTCCTCTTATCTGTCTGGTCCTAAATGCCCTGGATGGTAGTTTTTCAAGTACAGACTTCTCTCTCTCTCTTTCTTACACATTCATCTTTCATTCTTCTCCCTTTACCTGACTTTCTTGCCAGACTCTTGAAGCATCTTCACCAGCTCAGCGATGGGGTACTGGGCCTTCGCAGCACACAGTCCATAACCTGGAAGAAATGGGAAAACATTATTTAAGGCAGGTATGTCCAAAGTCCAGCCCAGGGGCCAATTGCAGCCCGCAGCCTCTGTCATAAAATGCATCATTTGTGGCCTGCCAGTATTTATGACCTGAGAATTATTGTACACAGGTAAAAAAAAAAACCCAAACAATCAAATTTCATGTTTCAACAAAAGGTGTATTGTTGATTTTTTTTTTTTTTCTCAGCCAGATCTCATCTTATCTGGCCTTCAGATATTAAAAACAGACTGGTTTTGTTAAGACGTGTTTATAAACCCTAATTCCCATTGGGACATTGTGTAAAACATAAATAAAAACAAAATACAATAATTTACAAGTCCTTTTCAACCTATATTCAATTGAATACACTACAAAGACAAGTTTAAAATGATCAACTTTTTTTTTTTGTTGCAAATATTCACTCATTTTGAATTTGATGACTGCGACACATTCCAAAAAGAGCTGGGACAGAGGCATGTTCACCACTGTGTTACATCACTCAATAAGCGTTTGGGAACTGAGGACACTAATTGTTGAAGCTTTGTAAGTGGAATTCTTTCCCATTTTTGTTTGATGTACAACTTCAGTTGCTCAACAGTCTAGGGTCTCCATTGTCATATTTTGCACTTCATAATGCGCCACACACGTTGCAGCCATCAAATTCAAAATGAGTGAATATTTGCAAAAAAAAAAACAACAACCCAAAAACAAACAAACAATAAAGGTTATCAGACTGAACATTAATGTTTTTGTTGAGTTTTCAATTGAATATAGGTTAAAAAGGACTTGTACCTCATTGTAAACTGTTTTGTTTATCAATTATCAGATTACTCCCAATTTTTATGGTCATGTAAACGGGCTGAAACAGGTGATCCCTGCATTACTTTCAAAACTAAATATTAATCAGGCTTATGAACAGTAACATATGATTCTGTATTCAACAAATGTCTGACATTAATCTGTACACTCAGGTACAAGTAATATAGTCACTTCTCATTTTGCGCTCTTATCTGTGTGTGTTTATCTGAAAAACACACTCAGGACTTGACTGAAAAACCCGGCATTGATAACAGCAGCCACAGATCACAGCAGTAACTCTACAAAGAACCTGATGTCAGCCAGACATCCAGCTGACAGTGCAGACATGTACTGCTGGATGTCGTCAAAGGACGGTCGTTTCAAGGGCCAGGCTCTCTGTTTTTCTACATTCATATGCTGTCAAACACAATATCCTAATTCCCAAAGACACTTCTATGTCTCCACCTTACTTTCCCTTCTCATTTATCAGTTACCAACACAGAACATTTGAAATACAGTCACGGGAAAAATTATCTGACCACCCTATGTTTTCTTCAATTTCTTGTTCATTTTAATGTCTGGTACAACTAAAGGTAAATGTAAATGGTCTGTACTTATATAGCGCTTTTCTACACATTAATGGTACTCAAAGTGCTTTACAATACTAGTTCCACATTCACCCATTCATACACCAGTGGGCTGCCACTATGCCAGGCACTATCAGACCTCACTGGGAGCAACTTAAGGTTCGGTGTCTTGCCCAAGGACACTTCGACGTGTGGACAGTTTGAGGCGGGACTCGAACCGCCGACCCTTTGATCATTGGACGACCTGCTCTACCACCTGTGCCACAGCCGCCCCAAGGTATAATTCTTGTTTCCTCTAAGACCACCTGATTATACAATATGCTGAAAGATAGGTATAGAATCTTTGTAAAATGGTGCTAAAAACTATGAATTACAGATTAGGTTTGCAGTAGTGCCATAAATACTTGAGTGACTTATTTGACAAACTGTTTTTAAGTTTGATTGCGACTAATCTCTTTATTTTTGTTAATGGTTCACAAAATGCTGACATTATGTCTAAAAATCACACTTTAATCTGGGACATTATTTCCCCAATTGGTTCACTTTTACAGTACCATCCTTTCTACAGTCGTAAAAAAAATGATTAGACCACCCTATGTTTTGTTCAGTTTCTTGTTCATTTTAATGCCTGGTACAACTTAAGGTACATTTGTTTGGACAAATATAATAACAACAAAAATAAGTCACAGTAGTTTAATTTAAGAGTTGATATCTATCCATTTCCCATGGTTTTCTTGATAATAACCAAAATCATGTAAGTTCTTCCATCAATATCTATGACATTGTACTGACAAAAACTGCTTTTAGACATTCCATGTTTTGTTTTCTGTCTGTTTTAGTCACATGATACACACAAGGGTTAGTGCTTGATTGCATAACCTTTGTCTTTGAAGACTTCTGACGGTCTAATAATTTTTTCTGTGACTATGGTGTTCCAGCATCAAGTTGGTGTTAGGGTCTAAATATATTTGAAATCTAATTTCCCTAAGGTTTGGCTATTACATCTATAGTGTTTTTGCATGTGACTTGATTTTTATCACGTCAACACTCATGCATAGCGGCACACGCTAAACGGTCCAGTGGTGTTTACTAGCCTTGTCACAACAACCAGTCAGAAACTCGTGTTACAACGCACATTAAAATGACATGGTTTCAAACTCGGAAAAGAGAGAGAAAAAAAAAAAAAAAACACTGCAGAAACATTGTTGTCTGCCGTCCAGCTCAACAATTAAAGGGTTTGATTTTTTTTTCTCCCCATTACAATTCTTTCAGTCCCTGTGCTTTAATATTCTCCCTGGAGTTTCTGCTATAAGAAAAACATGTGGACTCAGACCAGGCGGAGATGGCCCAGACGAGGCCAGGAAAACAGTTATGTTTATCAGGCAGAGTCTTAACTGTTTCCACAGATGTCAATCAGGCAAAGTGACTGTGACGGCTCCAATTAAGGAGAATGGTCAAAATGGAAACAAGGGGGGGTGACTAAGAGCAGGCGCTGGGTAACAATACAAATCTACCACTGACTGCTACACCAGAAATGGATTCTACTGTTAGATGGGATGTGTTCTGTCAACAGGTTGGAGAAATATTAAGTGTCTGACACTGCAGATTACCCTTTAATATACTGTAGTATTATAGTACTGTACGAGACTAACAAAAACCCATCACATTTCACGTTTTGTCTTTTAAGTGGAGTGCATTTTGAAATAACATTTGATCAGGCTTCTGTCTGTGGTTTTGCAGGATTCCCTTCTTTGCAGGTGCAAATGTATAAAACTCCAATAAAGGGCAATTCCCCAAAGACGTTATTTTCCCTTAGCTTTACTTGGCTAAAAAAGGAAACAAAACAGAACATCACCAAAAGTGAGACACAATGTTTTCTATTTTTTTGATAATAATCCCAAAAAATGTAATTTTATGAATATGCTATGGCAAACTATTTGTTGTTAAATAAATCAATGACTGAATCTCCTTATTTCTTTATATTTGGGCAGCTGCGGCGCAGTTGGTTGAGTGGGTCGTCCAATGATCGAAGGGTCGGCGGGTCGAATCCCGCCTCTAACTGTCCATATGTCGAAGTGTCCTTGGGCAAGACACTGAACCCTAAATTGCTCCCAGTGAGGCCTGGTAGTGCCTTGCATGGCAGCAGCCACCCACTGGTGTATGTGTGTGTGCGTGAATGGGTGAATGTGAGGCTTGTAAAGCGCTTTGGGTGCCATTAATGTGCGGAAAAGCACTATACAAGTACCAACCATTTACCATTTATATTGCAAAATTTAAATCTTTTTCATATGTAGGAAGAATGGTACTGCAAAAGTGTACCCACTGAAAAAAAAAGTCCCAGATTAAAGTGACTTTAAACATAATTTCAGTATTTTGTAAACAATTAACAAAATAAAGAGAAGATTTGTTACAATCAAACTTAAAAACAGTTGACACTGAATAAGTCAATTGAGTTATTATTGCAGTACTGCAAACCTAAGCTTTAATACTTAATCATTTTTAGCACCATTTTATAAAGATTCTATACTTATCTCTCAGCATGTTGTAATTCAGGTGGTTTTAGGGGAAAAAGGAATAATTATTAGACCGTCAAAAGTCATCAAAAACAATGGTTATGCAATCAAGTACTAATGCCTGTGTGTATCATGTGACTAAGACAGAAAAGGAAACATGGAAGCACTGTTTTTGTCAGTACAATGTCATAGATATTGATATAAGAACTTATGTGATATTGGTTATTAAAAAAAAAAAACATGGAAAATGAATAGATATCAGCTCTGACATTAAACTACTATAGAATATTTTTGTTGTTATTATATTTGTCTAAAATGTATTTTTAGTTGTACCAGGTATTAAAATGAACAAGAAATTGAAGAAAACATAGGGTGGTCTAATAATTTTTTTTGTGACTGTACCTCTTTGTTTGGCCTCTTTTATACTAAAGGTGTGAAACTGTCAGATCAGATCATTTTTAGTCTTTAGAGTTGCAGAAGGAAGGCGTGCATTTTTAAATTCTGGCATTTTGCCCTTGAGATCAGCTCCTCCAAACACAACTTAACTGGGAAGATTCTCTTATAATCGGCATCCGTTCTTATTTAATCCTCATCTTTGTGAGGTTTAATCCGCTTTGGATTCAGCTTCACAGTTCAGATCTCATGTGCTCATTCAGGCACGTGCTTCATTTTGCAATTCTTGGAAATCGCAGTGTTGCCTATGAGCAGTACCTTTTTGTATACAGACCCTCGACTGGAAGCACCAATTTGCAGACTTGGTGTCTTTAGTCGGTGTTTACATGTATGTGAGCACGTGAGCAAAACAACACGTTGGAGCTGTGACTTGTTAACAGCCGTCTGGAGAGGGGAATGAAATGTCACTGGGCCACACAATGAAGATTTGGGAGAAACACAACAGTGTGACTGGGACGTTCAGACACATTTGGAGTCAGATATTTGAACTATGTTGAAAATAGGAAACCATGTAGCTGGAACAAAGGTTGGACCCCGTGCTTTAACCCCGAAAATGGAACTACAAGCCAATTCTGAATGTTGTATTTGAATTGTCAACAAAAACCCACCATACCCTCATTCCATCTAATTTTCCCTTGACCTTGCATATATACGCTGCACTGTAGAATGTCTATTTACCAGGGACTGCCGACCACACAGAGACCCGTGTGTGTGTGTGTGTGTGTATGTATGTGTCTGTGTGTGTGTGTGTGTGTGTGTGTGTGTGTGTGTGAGTGGCGGCTCTACCATGACTTGTCAATTAGCAAAACAGTGATGTAACATGGGTCAAGAAAAGGTTAAATAAACAGAACACACACTTTGCCAACGCTGAGAAAAAAAACATACACCAGCAAAGTCAAAGTATCATGTTTTTCCACTCACTTTCAAGACCACTGTGAGTGCACGCGCGTGAGTGCTTGTTTTTGCGTGGGCGTCTTACCTGGAGTGATGATTATGTTCTGGGCCTCTTTAATCATGTCGACGGTCTGATCCACGTTGACCTCTGTGTGTGTCCCGGTGATCTCCATGGGCTTCCCTGTACCGGTGGAGGATGTGCCGTAGCCTCCCAGGATCACGTTAGCCAGTGAACGGTTCATGGCCTGACAGGGCAGAGAACGGGTTTGAAATTGGCTTTGTGATTATTATCTGCACTTTTTGTGACATGTGTTTCATGAAATGTGTCAAAGTTACTGTCCAGGTTGAAAATATATTGTGCCAAGATCTGGAATGGGACTATTTTAATGTCACAATGGTAAAGTTAGAGTCCCTCCTGGTGGTAAGGAGAGGAATAACCATCTAAAAAGGTCTGTGCAGGAGAGGGTGATGATCAGTGAAGATGACAGCAAACACATTTATGGATCAGAATATAAAGAAATAATTTTAAAACAATGTAGAGATGAAGGGCTATGAAGGTCATGTGGTGTTTTTTTCTTATTTGTTTCTCTATGTGTGTGTTTTGTTTTGTTTGTTTTTCTCTTGGTGTGCTTTGTTCATCGACATAATTTAATAATATGTCTGGCATTTTTGTGTTTGTGCTTAGTCAGAGTTTAGTCTGTTCTGTGTAGGAATTATTGAGATACTTATAGGATCTGACATGGAAATTTAGGAAAGATAGAGGGATTTGGTAAAGGGCAGGAGTATATAACTTAAACTTCATCTTGCTCTTTTTCAAATGTTTCTTTCTTTGTATAAATCTTGTTATTTTTTTTAATTGTTATATTTAAAATAAATAAATAAAAAATAAATATCACCCTTTAGCCATTTCTGCATTTTATTTATGGGGATTACATGCAATATCAGTTCCTTGCTGTGCTTGTTCTGGAGATGTTGCAACACAGCCAGATTCAGTGCTCATTTTGTTTGTTGTTATAAGGTTTAATCGTGGCCAACATCAGATTCCAGTGTGAACTTGTCACAGTCCTGGATTGAACATACACACAAATGAGAAGATATACATCAGATCATATGCAGCACGTGGCAAAGTTAAAATAGAGGTCTGTGAAGTCAGCATTCACTGTTTCACATATGCCTCCATGTTTACATTTACCACGTGACTCCTGCCAGTGCAGAAATGTGGCCAATGTTGATCTATACTGAAGTAAAAGTCACAACAACTCTGATATGATGGCTCGGATTTAGGTTGTGTTGCAAAACATCCGAGTCAAATATTAGCAAAGAAAACTGGATTTTCCAGTATTCATAACACTGCTATGTAGTCTGTGGATGAAAACTTGGTGAAAGAAAATGTTGCATTTCTACTTAAAGGGTAGAGGTACTGTATACTGATAATTTTCTTCCTGTTAGTATTTCAAAAATATTTTTACTACACAAAAAGAGAATCCAGCAAGGTAACCTAAAACAAAGTCAAAAAATAAAGTCCCAAGTGGGTAGCATCTTCTACCTCTAGAATTTCTTTTAGTTTTCTTCTTGCTTTGAGGGTCACAGTGTTAGGAATACAATAATACAGTACTCTCTAGTCAAAAATTATTTACAAATCGGACCTTTTCCAGCCATCACGTCATTCATAGCTTAATACACCTAGATATTGGAGCTTAACATCATTGAGCCTAATTTTTGCAAATTGAACATATTTGTCCCCACGTGATTAGGTTTGTGGTCATGTTCAAAAAATGCCCTTTTACACAGCACTTCTGTTCTAGGAATATTCATTCATTCATTTTCTGAACCCGCTTTATCCTCATTAGGGTCTCGGGGGTCACATGGAGCCTATCCCAGCTACTTAAGGGTGAAGGCGGGGTACACCCTG
>JAPTGZ010000005.1:9860387-9873930 GCA_029814645.1 Fowleria isostigma | reverse complement strand
CGGAGAAAACCCACGCAGACACGGGGAGAACATGCAAACTCCACACAGAAAGGTCCCACCTTGCCTGGTGCTGGGATTGAACCCAGGACTTCTTTCTGTGAGGCATGTGTGTTAACCACTGCACCACCATGCTGCCCATTCTGGGAATATTTGGCTTTTTATCTGCAATGACATCTGTGTAAACACAAGGGTGGGATCATTTGGTCCCACCTTTATTGAGGACTTTGTAACACCTTGGGAGGCCGTCACAGAGCTGTGATAAATGTGGGATCATGATTCCAGAACGCTGCATAAAAGGAACATCTCTCGTTTCACAACCACGTTTTGATGACTGCGACCCCCAGCGCAGGAGCGACAGGCACAAAGCTGAGAAAGAAGCTGGACATGGAAGTCTGCGGTGGCAGGCCAGTGCCTCCATATGTGCCCGCTGTCGCTCCCGCACCAGGGGGATTTTAAAATGAGCGCTGGTCACCGCCCCTTCAATTCCGAAACTCAAGTTCGCTGTGTAAAAGTCCAGCTTGTCTCACCTCTGTTACTCTTTTGTCTTGTCTATGTAAATCAGTCAATGACGGGGTCACCGTCTCACCTGTTTTTTCAGGATCTCTGTGTAAAAGTGGTTCATGGATCCTCAATGTCCCAACACTGCTGTTTTGTTACTTTTAACTGGTGGAGTAAGAAAGAAGCTAAATTTTTTTACCCAAGTTGGACGAGTGGTGCATTTTCCACATTAGACACCTGTTAGTATTTCCAAATCATGAGGTTGAGACTCAAAGCAACGCACTATGATGCATGTTGCTCTTTAAATTGCGAGCACTCACCAC
The DNA here is from genome assembly GCA_029814645.1 of Fowleria isostigma. Classification (NCBI taxonomy): domain Eukaryota; kingdom Metazoa; phylum Chordata; class Actinopteri; order Kurtiformes; family Apogonidae; genus Fowleria; species Fowleria isostigma. Next base: position 9,873,109 of record JAPTGZ010000005.1, on the reverse strand, counting down.
ACACATAATGTATGACAGAATGGCTCCAGAGGATCCGATGAGAGCTCCGACTATGGTCAGCAGGTTGTTGTTGAGCAGGAAGCCCTCGGCGCACAGGGCCCAGCCTGAGTAACTGTTGAGAACCGTGATGACCACAGGCATGTCAGCACCTCCAATAGCTGCCGTCAGGGTTACACCCTAAAGAAAAACACAGGGAAACACAAGAGGAGTATCATTCACTGCTGAAATTAGATTACCTGCTCAGTGAACACCACAGCGGACGTCAGCCATGAAAAAAGAACCTTCATTAGGATGTTTTTAAAAAACACTACCCATTACTCTTCAACGAAGGGGGAAATGGCCTCTCTAGCCATAGATGCATTTTTCACAATTAAAATCAGTTGCTCTCTGCCCCTCTATCATCTGAGCAGCTTTTGTTAAACAAAAGCCAACTGCAGTTACCAAAGCAGCACCGAGATCCAAGAGTGTATGATAAATTTTGTGGACTTGCACAGGTGGATGTCATAGATTGTACCTAATGATATACTGTAGGATTATTTTTAGGAAAATGTGCATGAGAAAGATTTGTGCCACTGCATTCTCACAGAGACCCACACAAATAATACAGCAGATGATGCATTACTGTATTACGGCACTTGAAAGACTTATTTATGATCTGATGCGCTGATATTTTTTCTGGGACTGAGTCCAGTTGTTGATTTATGCTACAGCTTTATTAGTACGTGGCCAATTTGCAGTCTGATTACAGATAGAACTTTGATGTTTTATCCACTACCGCTATTTATAGCACAAGAAAAAAGTGCAAAACAAGCAAATATGTTAAAGGTAGAATGATGTAATTATAATCTAAACTTAATTACCTTAACACCATTATCTGATGAGAACATAAAAAAAAAAAATGCGGAACCAAAAGCGCTAAAACTAAACACAGATACATAATTTATCAAGGACTGCCAAGATGATTTGTTAAGTCACTTTTTTTCGACAGACTCCTATTGTGTTTTGTTAAATGACTGTATGTTTTCTTTTAACCAGTCAAGATTGGTCAATGAATTCAACTCACATTCATTTATAATGTCCTTAAGATGTTTGTGTTGAGAAAAATACAACACTTATTGTCCTCAGTAACCAAACAATGAATTTTCAAAGGTTTAATCATAACTTAACAATGATGGAGCCCAATAAAACAATCCAAATAAAAGCAGGAAACTGGCTGTTTTACAAAGTCAAGCCTGTTTGCCTCTACGGCTGCCAGACCATTAACAGCCCTTTGCATAACTTTGACTGAAAATTATTTCTGGGCAGCTACCGTTTCCTGTACGAGAAACTTTTTTTTTAACTAAATTCCTTTAGCTGTCTTTTCTCACATATTATATTCTAATCTGTCTCCAGCTTGAATTTTTCTGACATTTTTATTCCTTTTCCTCTTCCTGGTGTTTATTGAAGTCCATTTTAACAACATTCTTACATGTTTTGTCTGTCAGCATGTACGAAAATTTCCACTGCCATATTTTAAAGCATATTTTTCTCTTCAAGTGCTGCACCCAATAGAAACCAGACACTGCTTACCATGACAGCGGAGAGAGCAGAGACAGACCCAAGGCAGGTGAGGCCTGTGGTGTAACTGGGATCGATCATGTAGGGAATCATCCCACCAACAGAGGCGGCCATGAGACTGGCGTTCAGAGCATGACGGGCAGGGAGCATCAAGGGGGCGCTGTTCAGAATACCTGTGTGTGGAAACAGACGGTAAAGGAGATAGATGGAATTAGGAAGAGCACTTAGGTAAATGTACAAGTACCTCCTCTATCCAACCTGTGGCATGTTCAGCATGTGCACAGCTGGAAATAGTATTCATATTTCCCCTTGTGGGATATCTTAACTTATCTTACTTCACGGCAATTAAACAAATGTGCATGTGCTTCTTTCCCTTGTGCATCAAAAGCCTTAACATTTGTAGGATTTAATATTACATTTTTTCTAACTGACTACTTGTCAGTGTTCAGGTTTCCAACCAAATGTACTGCTACATTTCAGAAAAATCTGTAGAAGAAAACCCCACTCCTCACTACTGTTATAAGAATGTTAATAATCAAAACTCTTCTAGTTGCTTCTCTGTATTTGCCAGTTTGTCCTGGGCTAACATTTGTTTCTGAACCTCCTAATACCTGGTGGTCAGTAACTGTTGTGGAGAAGCCAAATATTAACTCCCTGCACAAACCTATACTGATTCCAATAGTTGGAAAACTGTCCCATCTGCAAATCATCAGTCTACTTCTAGAGGTTTCCTGTATAATATGGCATGTTTCTTCTGTAAATTTAAAGCTGTGGATGACTTCACTCATCAATTTTTCATTGAAACTGAACAACCTGAGTTGCAGCCTAAGTATCACCAATCTATAAGTCTCTCTGTGATTACACACCTCTTCCCTCATAGTGAACAATTTTTGACGTATACTCCACCATAAACAAGTCTGTGTGTTTACAAACATAGCTGGTAGGTAACTTGGGCCTTTGTTTGTTGTGCTGTTGCATTGTGGGTAGCATAGCTCCACACAGCTGCAGTAGCAGCAACACAAGACATCAACCAAGCAAAAGCTGGCGGGTTCTCTCTGTATGGAACTATGCTTCCCACAATGCAATGCCACGACAAATTTCCGGAAATGCCCAAGTTACTTGCTAGTTATGTTTGAAAACACACTGACTTGTTTATGGTGGAGTATAATTCGAAATGGTTCACCGTGAGGAAAGAGATTAAGGTGTGTAATCACAGACAGACTTATGGATTGGTAATACTTAAGCTATGACTTGGGTTTTACAGATTTGATGAAAAATTGGTGACGAAAGCCATCCACAGCTTTAAGCAACAAACACTAAGTCTTCCCAACAGGACACAAATGCCTGATTGTTTCTGTGTGCTAACAATTTTTATTGTTACTGGTACAGAAACATGGCTGACATTCACATTACATGGTTTCTGTAAGTCTTCATTAATCACCACTTGTATTAACCTTTAATTTTTCCACCTCTCAAAAGTGCAGATATATTTCTATTGTATTTGAAGACATTTTAGAAACCACCATAAGATATGATATTACAAATGTATGTCATGTTACAACAAAAAAATGTGAATCTTTTCATCATAAGCTCTATTGTTTATATTGTCACAAGTTTTTACAGAAATAAGTTTTATCATGTGGGAGCATGAAATTTGCCTAAGAATGTATGGACAACCACACATAAATAACAATGAAAATGACACAAATCAGATCAACTGTGAACGGGAACTGTGTTTATAAATATTCCAAAGAAAAAGAAGAAAATAATTAGAGTACGATCTTGTTATTTTACAGTGTAATTATGGTACCGTCATATATATTTTACCATTAAATAATATTTTAGCTATGTTGTTTAAAGCATAATTTACAGCATTTCTAGGTGTTTTTAATACAAAAATTAAAAAACTGTATAAAAACAGCTAGATGGAAACATTCTTGGTAATTCAGTGTAAATGCTCATGCATAATTTGCAGGCAAAACCACGTTTACAACGTCACTGCCTGAAATGATGCCAGCACATGAACCTGATGAACTGTTGTCCTCACAGCGGGCAGCCGAGGAGAACAAATATCAGGTTCTGCCTTTTGGATGACGAAGCTAAGCTGACGTAGTATTTGTCTGCAGCCATCTTAAAACCTGTTTGACCTAACCTACAGAAAGCTAACCACATTACACCTTACTGAATATTTACTATGTAACAGGTTGATAAATGACCAAAATTCAACACTCTTCTCCAGATTACTTACATGACAAACTTCTTATTTCTGTTTGATAAAAAAAACAAACAAACAAACTATCGCATATTGGTCTTCTCACCTTGGAGTTTGCCATAAGCCACCAAAGAGCCGCTGAAAGTGATGCCACCAATGTAGGTACCGAGGTAGGCGACTATTTTAGTGAGGTTGGCTGCAGGATCTGTGGCGAAGTGGGGGTACTCGATCATGTATTCAGCCACACAGGTGAGCACGGCAGCCAGACCCACCAAGCTGTGGAAGGCAGCCACCAGCTGTGGCAAGTCAGTAATCTGGATCTTCTTAGCAATGGCCAGGCCTGAAAAAAAAAGAAAAGTGACATGTAATAAACTATTTAAATGCAGTTTAAAAGTACTTAAAGCCAAGAAAATAAATCCTTATCCAAAGTCGCACTCAATATTTTCCTCCCTAATAATTTATCTGGACCTGACGGACCCATACATGAATAACAAATTTACAACATGCAAATCACAAGCACATGCACACAAACTCAGGGGGCTGCTGGGAAACTGGTCCGTCTGTGGAACCAGGTGCTGATGATGAGAACCGTTGGGTAAATTCCATGTTCGTGAGTGGGTCTACACTTTGTGCGTCTGTCCTACAGGAAGTTTTGCAAACTTTCTGTTGAGGAAAACTGCATTATTGTCTGTGGAGATAGTTTAGTCTGGGCTTCAGCTTTGTTACTGGAACAATTAGCATTTAAATGACCAAACAGTCCTGAAAGAAACTCAGAGAAAGTGAGTAATGCCTGATGCTGACCATCTCCACAGACCTCCTGAGTCTGGCGGGGAGTTAGTCATGTTGTGTTTGATGTAAACATCACAGAGAGGTTCTGCATTCAGAACACCTGCTGCTTAATCTGGTCAGGTTTGGAATGCATGCACACGCAAACACTGAAAAGCCCAATGACTAATTTGCAGAGTCGGGTGACTTCCGATCGGTTTGTCTTTTGATGTGAAAATGCGCAGACTTACCAGCAGTTCCACCTACGGCCATGGCTGCACTCATTTGTGTCAGGAGCTCAGGACTTGGCTTGAGGGCTCCCAGAGTTGCAGCGATACCCCCCGCGACTCCCATCATTCCCAAAGCATTACCCAGACGAGCTGTGGTCTGGTTGGAAAGCCCAGCCAGGGCGCCAACGCAACATAGACCTGAGCCCAAGTACATCATCTGGTGAGAGAAAGAGACAACATGTGAAAGGGGTTCTAGACAGGAATCAAATGGATCACAGAACAAAACCTGAAAAACTAGTTGGGCAATGAATGATATCTGGTTAGCCGTTTAAAAAAAAAAAAAAGAAAAAAAGTGTTTCTTTGTAAAATGGCTGCTTAAAACCCTAATTATAGCCAATGGCTATTTTGGTTTTACTGGGCTTTTGGATAAAGAGATATTAACTGTGTTCCATACTCAAACATTAAAGGCATCAGTAATGCACATTTACACTGGATGCCACCTATCATTAAAAAAACAAAACAGACAAAGTGATTAAACATAAGCAAAATTTTTAATATAATCTTACTTTTTTTTTTACTTTTTTTTTTTTACAATTACAGCCACAGAAAAAAAAAAAATTAGACTACCCTTGTTTTCTTCAATTTCTTGTTCATTTTAATGCCTGGTACAACTCAAGGTACATTTGTTTGGACAAATATAATGATAACAAAAATAGCTCACAGTAGTTTAATTTAAGAGTTGATATCTATCCATTTTTCATGGTTTTCTTGATAATAACCAAAATCAAATCTTAAGTTCTTACATCAATATCTATGGCATTGTACTGACAAAAACAGTGCTTTTAGACATTCTGTTTTCTTTTCTGTCTGTTTTAGTCACATGATGCACACAGGAGTTAATGCTTGATTGCATAACCATTAGTTTTGATGATTTTTGATGGTCTAATATTTTTTTCCCAATGACTGTATGCATATTATTCAATGCACTGGACATTTAAGGCCATTTCATTTTTAAGGAGTGAGATGTAAAATGCACAGCCTCTTCTGTCACACCTGTTCAATGTTGTATCCAGACTGCAGAGCAGCAGCATAACCTCCAACAAAGACCCCAGTAGGAAGCATGTAGAGGTAGTTATACTCTGGAGGATCTGTAGGACGCTTGAACATGTCCAACATCTTCTTAGTCACCAGGAAACCACCTGTGTGAAAGAGAAAAACAATCTTCATTTGCACATAATCAAGTTTAAGAGATTCTTAGAATAAAGAAGAGGTAAGGAAAAAAATGAAATCTAAAAGTGAGAAAGACCAGTTTGTAGAAATAATGTGTCAGCAGGAACCAAAGCACCTGAAGCCTCTATTTTTAGACAACAGGTGTTTTAAAGCCAATAGCTGAAAAGTGTTGCCAAGCTCAATAACCTATGTTAGGAATTTAATGGGTCCACTTTGTGTCAGTGTAAATATTTCAAATAGAAAACCTCAAATGTGTCAAACCAGGACCAGACACTATCTCACCGCTTTATAGGGAGAGATCACATTACAGTGTGTATGTCTACCTTTTTCCTCTGGCATGATTGCACCCACACACTAATGGGTGAATCAGAGGTGAACGCCGTTTTTTTTCCCCAGTTCATGTAATTTTACTCTTAGACAGTTCTGGTTAAAACCTTTAAGAAGCACCTGGGTAATATTACTGAAAACCAATCTGAGTCAATATATTAATATGGAGGAATGTTCAGGTACTTAAACAAGGCCAAACCAGTGTCCACTCTGTGTTTTACATTTCGTCTTCCAGAACAGGACTGCTATATTTAGAAGGTTTGCAAAAATAATGACTACTGCTGTCAAAGTAAAGGCCAATACATTTTCTTTTTAGCCAACTTTAAATCAGTGTTACTGATAATATTACATTCAATATAGAATCAAAATGTAAAGAGACCTGGTAGCACAGATTGACATTTGTCTGAACATACTCTGGTGGTTTAACAAACCCAGGTGTTTTCCATGCATTCCCACATCTTATGAGTGTGGAGACACAGAGGGAATGAGAAGCTGTGGCCAGGGACCTGCTTCGCAAAACAGACACACCGAAAAAATTTCTGGGTCTGTTTTATTGGAGCTAAATTTCACTATTGTGTTTCGTCCCTTTCCATGGAATGTTTTTTTTGTGTTCCCAGGGGTTTATGGGTAATGTGGTAAACCGTTTAGAAATGTGCGTGTGGAACCAAACCATGGAGAACATGACAAAATGAAATTAAACATCGGGTAGGAAACTAGGTTTTTGAAAAAGGCTGTGTTGTTTTAGCATGTTTTTGTTAAGAGCAAAGATAAGGAAGATTTTGGGTCTAAAAAAAGTGCCACAGAACCTCAGTGGCTTGAAGTTAGGGATGGATTCAGACCAATTTCATGACTTTCAACCTTTGTAAAGTCCAGTATTTCTTACACAAAACTCGAATGAACATTGTTCTTTGGTTTTATATATATTTTGGTTCTATAATGTAAATACTGTTGAATGAGGTTATTATAATCTCTATAGGCCTGTTTGTTCATTGTTTTGTTTTGAAGTTTATAGACAAGAGAAAGTATTGAAACTTCATCATGTTAAGTTATTGATGAGAAATGGGGGTGGGATTAAATAAGTTTTCTTCTTCCCACTTGTTTTCAAGCATAAATTAATTAATTTAATAAACTGAACTTACATGTATTCTGTTGAATGTCTTTGTATTATAAGATACTGTTGTATGCAGGCCATTTATGTTGCCTACTCGCTGGAAATAGATAAAAATAAATGAATGAAATACCTTTTAAACAAACAAACAGTGACATGAAGAAAAAGTGAGTTCAATTCAAAGTTAAATATTCACATTATTGCATCAAAGTTTCCCCAAGTGTATCGCTACAGGCTAATAAGAGAAATTAAAACAAATCCATGGCTCAGCCCTGGAGGAACACTCAGTTTCCTCGATGAATTAGAGAGTGATGAGTCTTATAATAGCTCCAGGAACACTTGTCATTATAATGGGAATTATTAATAACAGCAATGAATGTGTGTGGTCCGAGCCAGAGCCGCTGACTGTCTGAGCAGGTGGGCAAAAATGGCAGCTGAAAAACTTGGGTTGAGATGTGTTATTGTATAATCAATATAAAAGTCTTCAATCTTCAGCTTGAGCTGATATTTTATTGGCTATGTGTTGCTGTAACTGGCAGGGATCACTATGATATGTCTATGTACGGGTGACTCACCAGCAATGTTGACCGAGGAGATGAAGGCAGCGAGCACAGCCAGTGCCTGAGCGGTAGTCGCTGGGGTGTAGCCACCTCCCATCAGGGACAGACCACCCACAGCCGTCAGACCTGAACAACACACAGAGTTTAGAGTTCATAACATCGCCCTTTTAAGATACAGCACAATACGGTAACAGCTTTAGTGTAGATGAAACGACAACAGAGTTTTGAGCAAGCGTTATTTGAGTCATTACAAATGTTCATCTGAAGACTGAACACAGCAAAGAGAATTTAACCAGCACATTTCATCGTCAGAACTTCAGCACAGGGTTTTCAAACTGGAAAGAGGTTCACAGACAGAAAGGGAAAAGAGGGAAAAAGAGTGTGTGTGTTTACCGAAACAGGCTCAGGAAACCTTGATAACATCAGCCTTGTAATGACTTACAGCCAGTAAGATACAATGCACAGCACCCCAGGAGCCTGCACTCACACGGACATGTGTGTGTCCAATTTAGGAGGAATTGGCAGGTACAAAGAGAGCCCATTTTCAAAGGAGACAAATATAGAATATAACCTCAACAGCCTTTGGGAAGCACCGTCAGTATTCTTTTACAGCAGGTCTAAGTATTCCAAAAATCCAATTGGAATTTACAAACAGTTTTTTTTTTGGGTTGTATTTCATTAAATAGTGTTGGAAAATACATTTCTGAGACCATATTGTGAGTTCTTACTTAAAATGGTGGTGGAAGAGTCTCTCCAGCTACGTCTATTAGGAGACCGGTCCCTTTTACCTCCAGGGGGGTCTAAAGCAAAGTCTGCCTTGGCACAAGCTGGGTTTATCTCAGCAGTAAGAATCATCTTATAACACTGGAAAAGCCAAGTAAGGCCTGGTTGACAGGCTGACTAAAGCTGATGACAAACAGCCTCCTTTGAGGATCTCATTGCAAAACTGAATGATGGTAGGGACGAATTAAAACAGGTCTGGTCCCACTTTCTACATTTTATTCGATTTCAAATGACTAGTGCCCCATAATAAAAGCATTATCATGCATAAATACCACCTAAATTTTAAAAAATGTGATAATATTTTCAAAAATTCTGTATTGCATCTTATTTCTATTTTATTCAAGATGTGTTATTTCCTCTTTTTTTTTTATTTTATTAACATTGTGATGTTATGCTATTACTGGTTTTCTGTTTCATTGCCCTGACTGTGTAATGGGTGTGTATAGTGCAAAGTGTTTGCTGTTAAAATGGTATGTATGATGTGTGTTGTCAAAACAAAAATCAATAAAAACCTTGATTATAAAATGGTGGTGGTACAATTATTATAGCAAGGCACTCTAATACCAAAATGAATATCATAACATAAGAATAAGGTTAAAAACATGATTTATCACTGATGTCTCTTGTTTCTATAAATAAAGACTGATTGATTCTATTCATAACCTTTATTTAATCAGGAGAAAAAAAAATCATTGAGATTAAAAATCTCTTTTTCAAGAGTGTCCTGGCTTATAGACTCTAAGATACTCTAATTCTTAGACCAAAGTTTTCATAGTTTTGCTAAATTTTATTTACAGTGATTTTTTTATGTGACCATTAGGTTTCATCCCTGTGAAAATTACAAACAAAAACAACACAAGATGATAAAACATTACACTAATAATATATTAGCTGACTAGCGGACTATTTCTAAATTTACACTTGAATAACATCTCTAGAACAGGGGTCCTCAGTACATTAATCACCACTGAATATATCACAATGGTAGCCGTTCAAAACATGTTTTACTCATCCGTCTATCATCTATGGCGTTTCCCGCTTAATCGACATACAGGCCAACCAGTCTGAGATCTCTTCTCTTCTAACACACCACGGCCAAACATTCATTAACTGTGTGAGGTACTGCAAAACCCCTGTCAGTGAAGTGAAATAATTGGATTTTCAAATCATATGGATCCGAGTAAGAAACCAAAAAATTACTACTTCCATGTGCAACAGGAGTGAGACTTTTTTCCCCCTCCACCGTGTTATATTTTAAGTGTTTTTGCCTGATCTATCTAAGCTATCAGTGTAATTCCAAAGACAGAAAATGTGGAGAGACATTATGGAACTGTTCATAAAACCTGCAACACTGACTTGCGTCTGAAAAGCTGAGGGAGAGACAGATGAGGGAACTAAAATCACAGTTAATCAGATAGCAGCCATTTTTCCCACATGAAGATTAAGTCCAAATACCGTTCCACCAGAACTGATGATCATTTGGAAGTCTGTTTGAGGCTGGGACCAGCAGCTACTGTCCAGACTATGCAACCCGGGATGACTCCACTCAGTGAAAGTTATCAGAGTAAGAAGATACAAACTAAAAATGTACTGAGCTGTACTGTGCCATGAGGGTTCATGCAGCTATACAAGGAACCCCTATTATAAAGTATATTCAGCATGCATGTATACCATTAACCCATAAAGACCCAAACATCCACCACTGACCAAAAGCATCCACTGATCTAAACTGTTGATCCTCTAATCCTATCAATACATGTAAATAATTGGTGTAAAATGCAGTTATTCATCTTTCCATGGTCATCAGGTATGACCCATTTGGATGTTCAGATCCGTAGTTAGTGTGGAAACACTGTCATCTTCTATAACAATGACTCACCAGTAAAGCCCATGGAGTTGGATCAATGACAGTGGATACAGACTTGGCTTGTTCAGGTTATGATAGATATTACTGAAAAAGTCACTTTTTCTTCAGTTTTTTTCTGTTTTGATATAATATAACCTTTGAATTCACTTTGAGTTTTTATGAACATGTACATCATGGTGTCCAAACTTTTTTCAAAGAGGGCCAGATTTAATGAGGTGAACATGCATGAGGACCAACCATTCTGCTTTACATTCTTGAACCATTAAAATTATGTGCAAATTAACTATTTTATGGAAAGTTTATTGAAACGACATACTATTCATTTCATATATGTATGACAACTCTAAACAGGTCTTATCAAAATCTCTCTGCTTTTAATATCTGAAGGTCATATGAAATTAAGACAAAAAAAAATCAGGAATACACCTTTTGGTGAAACATAATTGATTTTTTTAATGTGTGTATAATGTTACTCTGGTCATTAATTAATGCAAGTGATGCATTTTATGACAGAGGCTGTGGGCTGTATGAAATCTGGCTGCGGGCCGCAATTGGCCCAGGGCTGGACTTTGGACATGTCCGATATACATGATCAGTCAGTTAAACATTGGAAAATGGATGATTTTCACTGGAAAAATGAAAAATTCAGAGGATAATACAATAATAAATGGTGATAAATCACTTAGAAAAGGTTAAATAAAGAGAGAAATTAATTTGGGAAGTGCCACCAAAGTTGCACTGGGTCCTTAAGGGTTAAGTAGCTTGTGAGCCAAAAAAATGTTGGCACCCCTGCACTAGAACATGTATAGAAGCTTGCCTTTTGTTAAGCTTGTGAAAATTTCAAAAGGCATGAAAACATTGTAGACATGACATTTTAGTAAAAAAACAGTGAAGAAAAAATGACACTTGTTTATGTCATTTCCAACCAAATGAAAACTACTGATAATTTAAAAATGCTGCTGTCAAATTAAAATTCAGCATGGGTATGCCAGTGGACATGGTGGGGGACATAATAATTTGTACCAAAAAAACAAAAAAGAACAAAGTAAAATACACAGTTACACTATTTAGGTGGAGATCAAAGACAGGCTTGGCCACGGCGACCAACAGGCTGGCCAGAAAGAAAGCCAATAGCCATCAACATCCACCAACACACACGTATACACTGGGTGGGCCTATGACCTGCTCTAAACAGAAGCTACCAGGCTACAGGCAAAGAGCGACAGTGAATCAGTGCTCTCAGGTAGATTAAAGCATTTTTATCAGACACCAGCTATACAGATGCGCCTCAATGAGCACTGGATATAAAACCAATGTCTGAGGAATTTACTATGACCCAGCGGTCACACTCACTAGTGGTTGTAACACTATAATCTCTCCATGAAGAATATAACTGTCCCTCATTGGAACCCTAAATTCCAATATGATTCACTAATGTCTGTGAGTGATTGTGTGTGTCTTTATGATGCCTGGCAGGACAACAACTACATCTTACTGGTTTCAGTGTTTCCATAACCACATTTAGTCAGTGACAGAAATATATATATATAAAAAAAGGTATTACGGCGGTCATGGCAAGTAGAAAAAGGAAAAATACCTGGACTGGGAGGAGAAGGAGAGAAAACGAGATGAGGATGGACAGAAAGGAAAGAGGGAAGAAAAAACCTCTGGATGAACTTTAATGTGGCGCTGGAAACCCAGAGTGGATTGCGTGTTAATTTATCTAATTTTTGGTCCAAAATTCTATGGATATTCAAAATGATCTTTGTAAAACTATAAAAATGTCTCAAATACTGAGGGAAATATTAGATATAAAAATACATTTAGAACCAAAACTTTTTTTTTTTTTTATTGGGTATCTACCAGCGAACTGTAACATAATAAACAAGCATTGATTATTTTTAGAGATAAGAGATGCATACTTGTGAGTGTGAGCAGTGTACAGTGGGCTTTGTGTACATTGTGTATCTTGGTACTTTATTTACTGTGTTTTTTGTATCATTATTACCATATTGGCCCGAATATAAGACGACCCTGAATATAAGACGACCCCCTCTTTTTCAAGACTCAAGTTTGAAAAAAG